>RJWM01008304.1:0-73672 GCA_004363535.1 Dasyprocta punctata | reverse complement strand
TGGGAACTGTCCCAACATGGAGAGATCTGGGAGCAGAAGGCAGGGAAAATAATCCTCAGCCAACAGCTTCCTCTACTCTTGTACCACATTTCTGGCATTTTTACTTAGTTCCTTAGGTCCTAATAATTTCTCTCTCCTGGATCAACCAGTTCCCAACCAAAGCCAGCATCATTTCGCAGCTCTGTGCAGATTCCTTCTGACAGATCTAGGTGGAATCAGGGGCGCTGTGTTTTTTCTCAGCCCTCTGCACTTTGGTAGCCTTAGAAATGGCCCAAACCCAGGGCCCTAAAGCCTAGATATAGCAAGCAAACTTGGGTGTTAAACACTATAGCGCTTAGCGCACCTGGTAAACTAGTACGTGGCGCCCTCTGCTGGTGACTCGACATTAGGACACGAGCGGCCAGGTGGTTGTACTGTAAATTCAACAGGAGAGGATGAATGACTGTCGACACCTTACTCTTCTCCACTCTCAAGAGACAAAATCACCACAAAATTACAGCCTATTGTCCAAATTTCTGGTACCTGTGAATCAGCTACCTTATGTGGGAAAGGAGACTTCAAACTCAAGGCGGGTAGATACCCCGGTTCATCAGGGTGGACCCCAGGTAATCACATCCATCCTGAAAGCAAAAGATGGTGGAGGAAGAGTGGGTCAAAAAGGCGAGGCAGGAGGAGGAGGGGAGACTCATGGTGTGAGGGGGACTGGGCCGCCGTTACTGGCTGTGAGGATGGAGGAGGAGTGCCTCAGACCGAGGGGCGCGGCAGCATCCGAGAGCTAGGAAGACCCCTCGCATTAGACCACTGAGAAACGGGGACCTCAGTCCTACGAAGACCGGGGGCTGAACTCTGCTGATAATCCAAATGGGCAGGAGACAGGGTCATGGCCCTGCTTGATTTTGAGCTGAGACCCATCCCGGACTTCGGACCTGGAGATCTGCTGGAGAATGGACTTCCAAGCCACTGAATGTGTGATCGTTTGTTTTGGCAGCGACAGAAAACAAACTCAATGATGACTAGACTCTCTTTTGGGGTCCTCTTTTCAACCTAGAGGGTATTAGGAACAACCTTCCCGTATCACTGTTCCCAGCATTGTTTGAAGTGGCCTGGAAGAATTCCGTCACTCACGATAGATCTTGTGTTGTCATGTGATTACCTTGCTCACACTTTCTGTTTATTGTGCTACTTTTTTTTTTTTTTTTTTTTTTTGGTACTGGGGCTCAAACTCACAACTTCGCACTTGCTGGGTGGGTACTTATGCCACTGAGCTAAATCCCCAGCCCTGTTTATTGTGAGAGCTTTTTCTCTTTTTTTTTTTTTGTACCGGGGATCAAACTCATGACCTTGTGCTTGCCAGGCAGGTGTTTAAGCCACTGAGCTAAACCCCCAGCCCTGTTTATTGTGAAGAACACGGATGGTTGATCTCCATGCGTTTCTGCACCCTCTCCATCCTTTCCTCAGGAAGTGCTAGGTAAAACACACCAATCCTTTTCAATGATCATTTAGTGAAGAGATACTTCTTTCTCAACACGTGCCTTCCTCCAGAGTGTGGGAGACTGAAATCAGAGGGGTCCAAGGGCGATTCCAGTGGGCTCCCCGGTTGACAGGCAAGATCTTTTACCTTTCACTCAACTATTCCATGGGTCGACGATGCCTGCCTTGCTGAGCTTTGAACGAAAGCTAACTCTTCGAAGGCACCCAGTAAAGAAGAGGAAGCAGAGGAAACTCCCTGCCATGCAGCACACCCAGGGACAGCTGCACCACCCAGCAACTCTGAGTCTGCGTCTGACGTGGCCTCCTCTGCAGGCGGTGACGGCTCAGATGTGTGGCTGAAGATGCTCCTCGGCTTACAATGGGGCTCTGTTCCGGCGCAACATCTTAAGCAGGAAATGCTGTCAATAAATAAATTTTAAAAAATACATAGAGAACAGGAGCCTACCAAATGCTGTAACTCAGTCTAGCCTGCCACAGAAATGTCCAGGACACTTACATCAGCCGCAGCTGGGCAACATCCTCCACCACACAGCCTACATTCCATATGACAGCACTGCCCAGTGCAGAGAACTGGCTGGCATGTTGCTAACCTGGAAGAAGGTCCAAATTCAAAATTCAAGGTAAGGCTCCTACTGAGTGCATATCACTCTCCCACCATGGTAAAGTGAAAAAAAAAAGTCCTAAATCAAACCATCTAAGTCAGGGACCTTGTGTGTGTGTGTTACAAATCTGTCCCAGTTTATGTGAATTTGGCTTCTCTTCTGCACACTGGCTTTCTCAAGACTCAGGTATTTGTTTGATCCGGAGAAGGTTTTGAGAGCCACCTGCAGGCCATCCAAAGAGCTTGACCTGTGATTTCCAAAAGTCCACGTGGCTTTTCCACCCTCGACCTGTAGATTTGGGTTTATCGCTTCTTACCACCAAATGTCTCTGGTCTCAGGCTGTTCGTGATCTCCCAGGAACTCATGAAAACAGACCAGAAATTGTAGAACATTAGGCTGAACCACTAATTTCTCAATATATAATGGGTAGTAACCAGTAACCTCGTTTCAGCGTAGATATATCGAGCAAGGTGGAGAGGGTTCCCAAGGGTGTGCACCGGAGCGTCCAAGGCCAGCTGAGAGGAACTGCTTCAGAAACGCGGGGACTGTGCTTCAGTGCACATTCCCAGCCCTGCTCCTGCGGGGTCATGGGTGGGGCCTGGGAACCAGCATTTTCACAAACCTCGCCCAGCTGGTTCCGTAGTTCCCTGGCATCCCTCGGTGATATCACCACATGGCATCTCCGTGCCCAGCGTCCCGAAGGACAAGGGTGCTGCCCCAGGGCACATGGGAATGTCATTGCCTGGACCTCATGACTTCCAGGGAGCTGGGAGGGGCAGACCTCCGAAATCCACCCTGGCTCCCAGCCTGTCTTTGCATTCAGGGATGCCCCGCGTGCCCCCTGAGACTGAGAGGCCCCTGTGGTGGACAGCCACTTCTCTAGAGTCCACTACAAATTGCCCTCAGGTCGCTAAGTGAATGCAGGTCTGTAAAACTTCCAAAGCTGTAGGCTTTCTACAGCCCACACTGTCTGTGTGTGTCTGGTTTTCAGAAAGAAGAAGGACGCCATAGTGGTGGACCCATCCAGCAACCTCTACTACCACTGGCTGACTGTCATCGCGCTGCCGGTCTTCTATAACTGGTGTCTGCTGGTGTGCAGGTGGCGTAGGGCTGGGCTGGAGGGGCCGGGCTAGGGACAGCTGGGCCTATGAGATGGAGCTCTGAGTCTCACCCAGGAGGCCAGCATTCTGGTCCCCTTGTCGCCACCATAGTGCCTCAGTTTCCCCATCTGTAAAACCAAGGGGTCCGCAAAGAGGACTCTTTGGGCACTCTGAGCCCTTGGTAGAGAGCTGGACTCGAGTTAGATGACAGAGGTTCTGCTTTGAGTCCTCTATGAGTGGTCTGTAGAGGGGACAGGCGAGTGGCCACTCTTAGGAAGGGAAGGTGGGCCTGGGAGTCAGTATTTCAGCAGATGCCCAGGGCATTTCTGGGCATGTGCAGTGGAGGAGTGTAGGGGGAGGTGCTGTTCTCTAAGGGAACGCTTGGGTGCTGGGGCTTTTCTAAGCAGGCTGCAGCTCTCTGGAGGGTAGGTGTGGACGTCGTGGGTATTCCTAGGTGAGCATCTGTCTAGGATTTAGAGGATGCAGTTCCCTGCAGATCTGCAGAGGCTGCAGAACTCCCCCACTTGCGCTGCAGCTGGGAAGCACGGGAGGCTGAGCCGCTCTGCTGTCTGATAAGCACGAGGCGAGGCAGGGTCAGCGGGGAAGCCAGCTGTTTGGGGACGTGGAGCCACATGCTGCTTCTCTGAGGGAAAAGCGGGGACTTGGGCTTCCCTGTGCCAACCTAGAGCGTGAGAACACCAGAGGGAGCTGTGTCCTTCCAAGGGCCGAGTCTGGCTTTGGGAGCCTTCCTGAGCAGGCATCAGTCAAAGACACACAGCAAGTGCTCTTGGGGGGCTGCAGGGCCTCCCCTGTCCTGGCAAGTCTGAGGGTTCAGCTGCTGCTTTGGAGTTAAGTAGGGAGATGGGGGCCCCTCCCTGCAGGCCCACAGGACAAGGGTGCAGAGGCAGGCTTGGTGCTTCTGAGAGCAAAGGGACTTGGGGGTCTCCTCAGCACACCCAGGACTGACCTGACGTAGCTCTGCGACGGTGAGGGCTGTCTTTGGGGCTTTCCTGAGTCACCGTGTAAGACTGGGATGCAGGGGCAACTCCATCTCTTTTGAGAGTAACGAGTGGGCTTTGGGATATTTCTGAGCAGGTATACAAGATGGGGAGCCACTGCCCCAGGAGGTGCAAGCTGAATTTTGGGGGCATTCCTGATTGTGCCACATGGCAGACATGCAGAGGAGCCCTGACGCTACCTTCATTAGTCACCTTTACATCTCCGTGGTGACAAAATACTTGAGTTGAACAATTTAAAAGAAGGAAAGTTTTACTTTGGCTCACAGTTCAGAGGTTTCAGTCCATGGTCTGCTGGCTCCATTGCTTTGGGCCTGTGGAGAGGCAGAGCATCGTGGTAGGGAGCAAAGTGGCTTACATCATGACACTCAGATGAGGGAGAAACAGGAAGAGGCCAGAGTCCCAATAGCCCCCTCCCAGGACACGCCTCCAATGATGTAACTTCTCCCAGTGGGCCCCATCTCCTTCGGCTTCCACCCCCTTCCAAGGGCACCAGAGGCTGGGAACCAAGTCTTTAGCACAGGAGCCATTGGGGACACTTAGGATCCAAACCATGATACTATCCAACTGTAAGAGGAGTCTTTCAGGATCATTCAAGGAAAGGCGGTTTCCTACTCTTCCCACCCTTCCCACCCAAGGAGAGGGCCGACAAAAAGGGAGAGAAAGGGGAGCCTTTCCTAACAAGTGGGCTCTGGGGTTGCAGGGGGCAGCAGCTGTTCTTCTAAGCACGGGTGGGAGATTTGAGGTGGCTGAGCAAGCTGTAGGGTGGGCTCTGGGGCACACTACCACTCTGGTGAGGGTGGGAGGGGAGTTTGGGGGCACTGTCTGTATGAAATCATGAGCACAGAGGGGTAACAGGCAGAAAATATTGACTGTCTTGTTCGATTGTCTGAGATTCTGTGAATCCTTCAAAAATTCTCATGATTTTATTAACACTTGACTCCAGAAAGTCCTTGGCCCCTTTGCCTGGCTCCCTCAGAGAGGCCGAGAGATGCCATAGCTCCTGGGCTTTGTAGCTTCCTGGGGTCTTGTAGTTCACTATTCACTCTTTAGGGACAACCCCAGCTCTTCTTAGGAGCCCTGAAACTGCTTTAGTCACTTTCTCATCACTGGGACAAAACATCTGACACCCACAACTTGAAGAAGAAGAAGAGGAGACTTAGTTTGGCTCATGTTTTCAGTCCATAGTCAGCGGGCACCATGGCAGGAAGGGCATAGCAGAGGGGCTGGCGGAGGGAAACTGCTCACGTCATGGCGGCCAGGAAGCAGAGAGCAAAGGGAGGAGAGAGGGAGGAAGACAGACCTCTCCAGGTCAGGCCCTCAGTGACCTGCCTTGGGCAGAGCCTGGGCCTCTTTCTCAGAGCCCTGGGGTGACTGCACTTGGGTGACACCGCACAGGCAAGGCTGTTACTGCATGAAAGCAGCCATGCACGGAACACAGAGCTGGTACCCAGCCTGTGCTGGGACTTCGGCCCTGCCCTCAGGCCTCACGCTTGGCTTGTTTAGGGCCTGCTTTGACGAGCTTCAGTCCGAGTACCTGGTGCTGTGGCTGACCCTGGACTACTTGGCGGACGTCCTCTATGGCTTGGACATGCTGGTGCGAGCCCGGACAGGTGAGTGTGCCCCGGGCCTGAGGACTTCTCCACCCGGCCACGGGTGCTCAGTAGGGGGACCACAAGGGCCACGGGACATGCTCGGGGAGGTCCAGAATGGCTGGTTGGATGGTATCTACCTGTGACCATGAGAGTCCAGGTGGGGCTGAGGATGTTCCAACCAGAGGGCGGGTGCTGTGGCCTCAACCCCCCAGCACTGAACCCTCAGATGGGGCCCTGGGCAGGCATCAGGACACCTGGGCTCGTGGCTCTGTGCTCCCACTGAGCTCAAGGCCTCAAGCAAGAGGACCTGTCTCAGTTTCTTTCTCGTCTGACACAGTGGCTGACACCCACAAGTTAAAGGGGGAGAGGTCGATTTGGCGCACAGTTTGTAGAGGTTTCAGTCCATGGTCCCCTGGCTGCAAGGCAGAGGGGTGTGGCCGAAGAGCATTGCTCCTGGCAGACAGGAAGCAGGGAGGGAGGAGGGAGGAGTAGGACAAAGGTAAACCCATCCAGGCCACGCCCCGGTGACCCAGCTTCCAGCTAGACCCTGCCTCCTATCTGCAAGCCAGCTATACACTCACCTGCGGGCATCTTTATCTAATTCGCACAAAAATATCACCTCAGCAGGCAGAGGCCCTGCTTGTCTTTGCAGACACCCCCACATCACAGCAGCAGACCCCACCAAGGCTTCATGGGAGACGCAGCGTCTCAGCCACATCTTGCTTGCTTATTAGAACTGCTGCATGAGCCAGATGCACACATGCAATCCCCTCTCCTTGGGAAGCTGAGGCAGGAAGATTGTAAGTTCAAGCCCAGCCTGGGCAACTTGGTGGGCCCCTGTCTCAAAATAAAATTTTACAAAAGCTGGGGATACCGCTCAGTGGTAGAGCACTTGCCTAGCACATGTGGGGCCCTGGGTTCAATCCCTGACACCACAAAAAAATTTAAAAGAAGAACTGAGTGCAGGCGTGATAATTTCCATCTTACTGATTAGGAACCAAGGCCAGAGACCCTGTGCGATTGGCCCAAAATCTGCATTCACCACTGTCTTAGTTACTTTTCACTTGTTGCCGAGACAAAATACATGACGCCCAAAATTAGGGAAGGAAAGGTTTATTTCTTACTGTTTCTTGGGAGTTTCAGCCCATACTTAGTTGGCTCCAAGTCAGCATGGCGTGGCATAGCGGGGCTGCTGTTCATGGTGGCTGCAAGCCGCAAGCGCGCTGACGAGATAGAGAGAGAGAGAGAGAGAGAGAGCACGAGAGCATGCATGCGTGAGAGAGATGGCAAGAGGAAGACCCACCTCATTTACACTGTATGTTGGCTCCACCCCTGGGTGGGTACAGCACTCACATTGCCTATCCCAGAGCTAGACAACAAACCGAACACAAGCAAGTGCCGGACTTAGCCCCATCAAAAGTATATGAGGACTTGCAGGGACGTAGCATACCCAATACAACCACTCAGCCATGCCAGGCTGGTACCTCTGCTTCCACACTGGTGCCCAGCACAATTTAGAAGAATTCCAGCACGTGGTGTGACGTGCACATGGGTGACCACCAGCCCTGGTGACCTCTGCTGTGGCACAGCAGCACATGTAGATGTGAGAGTAAAGGGCCTACTGGGCTGGCCGTCCCTGATCTAGCCAGGCTTGGGTGGGGCCAGACACCCACTCTCACACCCCTAGGCAACCCCAGATTCAGGAGGAAGGCAGGTGAAGTGGAGGCAGGGTCACCAAGTGGCCACTGGATCATAGTCTGGGAACCAATCATCAGAATTGAGAGAGGAGGCATAAAGAACTGGCAAAGAGTCGCAAGGCACAAGGAGTGCTCCGTGACCACCTCTGTGCTTAATAAATACGTGTACAGTTGGGCCTCTGTGACCCCAGACTCTACATCCACAGATCCAGCCAGCTGTGAATTAACAATACTTGGGAAAAAATCATGCCCGTACCAAACATGTAAAGATTTTTTACTTATTATTCCAAACATAGCACCATTTACATAGCCCTTACATTGTATTAGTTTTATAAGTAACCTAGAGATGATTTAAAGTAATACAAGAAGGATCTTGAGTTTGAACCTAGCCTGGGCAGATTAGACATTTTGCAAGACTCCATCTCACAATAAAAAATTTCTAAAAAGTTAGGGATGTCACTCAGTGCAAAGGGGTTCAATCCCTGGTACCATTAAAAACAAATGTACGTGCCAGGGTGTGCATAGCTTATAAGCAAATACTGCGCTGTTTTATACAAGAGACCTAAACTACTGAGGATTTGAGGAGGAGCCTGAATCCAATCCCCCCACAGATCCCAAAGAATGATTGTATAATGAGCAATGTGAGGAACAGGGATTGGAGGTGGGGCGCCCCTCTTACTGTATGTGCCAACAAACTTGACTTTCCACTTTAGCTGAAGGGACAACCCTACCCAGGGTATTGCCCTAGGCCAGGGTCAACACCACCAGGACTAGTTACACCCACCCTGGACCTCTGGGCTCAAGCTGCAGGTTCGGTTCCAGCACATTTTCAAGCAAATCCCAGGCTGAGTAAGCATGCCACAGTGGCTCTCTTAACCTTCAAAGGCCCTGTTAATAAGTAAATATATATATATATGTAAAATTCTCTTTTATCTCTTAAAGTTTAGTGCTCCTTATTTGCTATCCTCCAATACCTGACCTATTTTCAAAGTGACCCACCCACTTGGTCTATCTTTTGAAAGAGTGAATAGGTGAGGAATTCATAGAAGAAAAGCATCAGAGTGAGTTTCCTGTAGTAACCCTGCTGCTTTTTGAAACTCTTTCCATTACTGTGCATCATCGTGTGTTGTGTGTCAGGATGTAAAGTATCTTTCTGTGGCTCTCTGATGCCCCTGGAACCTTCTTCTTCTGCTTCTTCTTTTTCTGCTTTAGGTTTCCTTGAACAGGGCTTAATGGTCCAGGATGTGAAGAGGTTGTGGAGACATTACACAAAGACCTTGCAGTTCAAGCTGGATGTGTTGTCGCTGGTCCCCACGGACCTGGCTTATTTAAAATTGGGTGTGAACAACCCAGAACTGAGATTCAACCGCCTATTGAAGTTTTCCCGGCTCTTCGAATTCTTTGACCGCACGGAGACGAGGACCAATTATCCCAATATGTTCCGGATCGGGAACCTGGTCCTGTACATCCTCATCATCATCCACTGGAATGCCTGCATCTACTTTGCCATTTCCAAGTTCATTGGTTTTGGGACAGATTCCTGGGTCTACCCAAACATCTCCAAGCCAGAGTACGGGCGCCTCTCCAGGAAGTACATCTACAGTCTCTACTGGTCCACCTTGACCCTGACCACCATCGGTGAGACCCCACCCCCTGTGAAAGACGAAGAGTATCTCTTTGTGGTCATCGACTTCTTGGTAGGTGTTCTGATCTTTGCCACCATCGTGGGCAACGTGGGCTCCATGATCTCGAACATGAACGCTTCCAGGACGGAGTTCCAGGCCAAGATCGACTCCATCAAGCAGTACATGCACTTCCGCAAAGTGACCAAGGACTTGGAGACGCGGGTCATCCGGTGGTTTGACTACCTGTGGGCCAACAGGAAGACCGTGGACGAGAAGGAGGTGCTCAAGAGCCTCCCGGACAAGCTGAAGGCTGAGATCGCCATCAACGTGCACCTGGACACCCTGCGGAAGGTGCGCATCTTCCAGGACTGCGAGGCGGGGCTGCTGGTGGAGCTGGTGCTGAAGCTGCGGCCCACCGTGTTCAGCCCCGGGGACTACATCTGCAAGAAGGGGGACATCGGGAAGGAGATGTACATCATCAAGGAGGGCAAGCTGGCCGTGGTGGCCGACGACGGGGTCACCCAGTTTGTGGTCCTCGGCGATGGCAGCTATTTTGGGGAGATCAGCATCTTAAATATCAAGGGGAGCAAGTCGGGCAACCGCAGGACGGCCAACATCAGGAGCATCGGCTACTCGGACCTCTTCTGCCTTTCCAAGGATGACCTGATGGAGGCGCTCACCGAGTACCCTGAGGCCAAGAAGGCCCTGGAGGAGAAGGGCCGGCAGATCCTGATGAAGGACAATCTGATCGACGAGGACGTGGCCAAGGCCGGGCCGGACCCCAAGGACATCGAGCAGAAGGTGGAGCACCTGGAGGCCTCCCTGGACGCCCTGCAGACCAGGTTCGCGCGGCTGCTGGCGGAGTACAGCTCCGCGCAGATAAAGGTGAAGCAGCGCCTCAGCCAGCTGGAGAGCCAGGCGAAGGTCTGCAGGAGCGGCCTGGGCCCCGGGGCTGCCGCCGCTGAGACAGAGGAGGAGGGCGTGCGACAGTGAGAACGCGGGTGTCTGTCGCCTCCTCCTGCTTCACGCGGCCCGCTGTCCGGGCGATGCTACCGTTTGCAGCCTCATGGCGTGCACGGGTCCTTTGCAAGCTGTGCGACTGCTGGAGGCTGCCCAGGGTCTTCACCTGGAAAATGGGACTCGTGATGCTGGCCCCAGGGAAGTGCCAGGTCATTATGTCGCTTTGATTTTTTAAAAATAGCAATTATCATATTTTGTCACTTACAGATAATTTCCTTCTCTCTCTCTCTCTCTCTCTCTCTCTCTCCCTTGTACTGGGGACTGAATCCATGGCCTTCACAATAAACTGCATCTTCAGCCCATCTTTTAGTTTTTATTCTGAGATGGGCAGGGACTCACTAAATTGCCCGGTCTGGACTCAAACTTGCAGTCTTCCTGCCTCAGCCTCCCAGAATGCTGGGATTACAGGCATGCACCCCCAAGCCTGGCTAGTAACAGGTTATTGTGAGGTCCACATTAAATGCTGCATGAGACAGGGCTTTGGAAAGCGTGAAGTGTCCCCAAACCACGTCTGTGCATGTATGGGACTCTGACTTTTTTTTTTTTTTTGAGACAGGGTCTTGGTGTGCTGCTCAGGCTGATCTCAAACTC
This sequence comes from Dasyprocta punctata, assembly GCA_004363535.1. Lineage (NCBI taxonomy): Eukaryota > Metazoa > Chordata > Mammalia > Rodentia > Dasyproctidae > Dasyprocta > Dasyprocta punctata. The sequence continues at coordinate 62,935 of RJWM01008304.1, read as the reverse complement.
CTGGGCTCAAATGATCCTCCTGCATCAGCCTCCTAAGTAGCTGGAACTACAGCTGTGCACCATTCCAGTCAGACCAGTTTTTTTTTTTTAATGGAATCTATGAGGAGATTGTTGGGCTTTTTAAACTAACTCTCTTACAAATAGAAGAATATTGTCACTCTTTTCTGTCCTCTCCCCAGCCTTACTCCACCACCCTCTGATTATGAAAAGATAACAGGAAGCCAAAAGAACAATGTAGTAACTCACGTTCACCGTTTTGCAACACAGGCTGGGGTACATCTCAGAGTCAGGCATCTTCCCTGTGCCCTCTGGGACCCCAGAAGCCTGGGCCTTTGGTGACATAGTGTGGGATGAAGAGAAGCCACTGGAGGTCCTTCAGATCAGTGATGCGAATCTAGACTCCCTGCCACTGAGCCCCTGAGACAGCACCATCCGCTTCCTAGAACAAAGCATTTCAGTTAGGAAAGGGACAAAGGGACTCGAAGACAGCCTCTGCCCCCATCCCAGAGGTCAGACCTTAGGGGAGGGGCGCTGCTGGCTGCTACCGATCCTTTGGGAACTTGGAGAAGTTTGCAAACCCAGGAACTTGGACACTGTGTGAGGAGGGGCATTGCCTAGTGAGGCTGCTCCTGGACGTCCCTGAAGGAGGCTGAGACCAGCCGCCACCACCAGGACGGCCTGCTGCCCCTGGGCTACATCACCCCTGCGGGCGACCTACTCTAGCTCAAAGAGAGCTGTGTTCAGGGACAGCCTTGTAGGGTGGAGGTCAGAGGGGTGTCCCATGTCAATAAGACAGCTGACAACCAGGACTGCTCAAAGATGAGAGCCATAGGCTAGATCTTTCCAAACTGCCCCTTCAGTCTTTTAAAACTTTATTTATTTATTTTTTTTTTTTTTGAGACAGGGTTTCACTATGCAGTTCAGGCGGGCCTTGAATTCACTTTGTAGCCCAGACTAGCCTGGAAGTCACAGCAGTCCTTCTGCCTCAGCCTCCTGAGTGCAGGGATCACAGCGTGGGCCACCACATCCGCCTTCCCTTCATTAGTAAAACAGCCTCAAGCCCACTTGGGGTTATAGCAGAAGGTGAAGCTCCTAGGTAGATGGATGTTTATAGATATCAGAAACTAGCTTTTTTTTTTTAAATACAGTAAGTGGAATCCTGTTACTATTTTATGACAGATTTACATATTTGGATTCTATATTTGCAAATTATGACTTCAGTGTTCCAACCTTCACTTAAATGCATGTTTCAAATTACATAAAGATGAGTCTTTTTTCCCTTCCTCTCACTCTCCCTCCTCCTCTTCCCACTCTCCCTCTCTTCCCCTCTGCCTGCCTCCCTCTTCCTCCTCCTCCTCCCCTCTTCTCATTGGATAACACGTCCACTTTGCTGCTGAAGTCTCTGTGGCCCGATGCTGTAATCCGTATGCCACATGTTTGAGCCCTAATGCAGTTTGTACAAGAGGTGCTGCGATTTCAATTGTGTATTTCAGATTTATATGGGTCTTTTCTCTGACCCATTTATCGTGGGCCACTGGACCATTTAACTTTTTTAAATGATTAGAGTGTCTACCAAGTCATAGAGCCTAGCTGATATTTTAAGCAAAATGTAGCCAGCAGTGTTTTCTCAAAATGCGTATATTTTGAAGCCTTAACCATTAATGATGCTTGGATTCATATTTGCACAGTATTAAGACCTGGATTAAAAACTATTAATCATTCCTGCTTTGGCTTTTGTCATGAGGAAAGATTCAGCCCCAGTATATGTTTCTAGGGTGATGGTTTCTGTACTGGTGAGCCAGGGAGGGGACACGCACCATAGGAAGAGACACACAGCCAGAAGTATGGTGACAGTGTGCTCATGCTCACCCAGAGACATGTGCAAGTGTCACTGCAAAGTTGTTTTTAATATCCACAAGGAGAACCTAAATAGCAGACTCTAGGGATGAAGGAAAAATTAAAAAAAAAAAAGAACATCATGCTGAGTGTTCTATCAAAGAGAGTTTGCTAGAGGGCTTTGACCATGTGAGTGCTGGACAAGACGAATGAGCAGAAAAGGACACGCAGGTCAGGCAGGGAAGGTGAGTAAAAGCAGTCACCATCTTCCCCAAAAACTGGGGAACAAGGGACGGGGTGCTCGGAGGACCAGCCCCAGGAGCTGGAACCCAGGCCCTGGAAGCCAAGGTGCTGCCGGCCGCTACTGATAATTCAGGAACTCGGAGAGGCGAGTGAAGAAGGCAGAAATCTGGACGCTACCTGAGGAAGCGCACTGCATGGTGACAACGGGCCTCAGAGTCCCAAAAGGAGGCTGGAACCAGCTGTGGCCTGTCAGCACCGCACAGCCGGAACATCAGGCCCACGGGAGGAAGAGCGTCCCCCTCCTTCCCCTCCGCCTCGCAGCCTCCCCCGGGTAGCTGAGTTTGAGCGTCAGAGTATCTTCCATCTTCTGTGTACCTGGAACAGGTGGTAGAGACCAGGTGTCCTTAATAAACGATCCTTTCTCCAGGGACTGATCCCTGGTTGCGTGCCACCAAGGCTGCTTTCCTTTGTCCTGGAGGTTTTTCCATTTGAGAAATCAGAAATCTGCCCCCCCCACCAAGAAAATGAAAAGGGAGCATTTATTAGGCACCTCCTGTATGCTAGGCACCATATTTCAGGCAAAGATGTAAATTTCCTCAGCCAATCATCACATCTGTGGAGAGAACCTGCTGACTTCCCCTAGGTCCATGTTCTTTTGACTTTACTACTAACATCCTGTCGTGCAACTGAGTCACACAAAAAGATCTTGTTGATAGGCAATGCTGGGAGAGGTAACGCTGCCAGGGTGGGAGGCAGCCCAGTGACTGGAGGGCCTGGGGGAGGGCGCGTGGTTGGTTACAAAGGGGAAATGGGAATTTTTAGAGGAATGAGTTTGGTTTTATGTAACAAGGGGGTGGATACACGACTTGACCAGTTTGTCCAAACTCATAGAACTATACATTATAAAAAGTAAACTTTAATAAAGGCTAATTTAAAGATACCAACCAGGATATGGGGCAATCCCAGGATGGAAAGAGATTTTAATGAAAGAATCTAACTATTCCAAATAATGGTCTAACCCAGTGGTGGTGAGTCTGAGGCACGTGTGCCGCAGCCGGCTCTTTGCCACCACTGAAAGCTCTCAGAGCTTTGCCATCCCTGATACAACCTTACTGAAGGATGGCCTGACTTTTATAAATGGTATTTTGGAAAGTGAGGCTCAAGGCAAATGTGCGATTACAAGAGCACTGTATTCCAGCTGTAAGTTTACTTGTTTTACTTGGGAATATGAGCTATTAAGTTTGAAATTACATGCATGCTGCGAATGAATGTGTACAATGGGAGCCAGGTGTGTGACGATCAGAGGAAGAAGTCACAAGAGAGGTGATGGCACCGGGATGAGCTGTGTGGTCTTAGATTGGCGTCAGATGAACTGGTGTTTGTTGACATGGACAGTGTCTCCTGGAGGGAGTCACTCTTCCCTCTCTGCCAGGCAGAGGCAGCTTTGGTGGCCGTGGTCGGCCCCAACGTGGTGCCCTCCACCAGCCCGGTTGCATCAAGGGCGGACCCTTCACCCAAGGATACGGGCTGTGTGCGGCCTTACTCTGTGAGAACGACCAGCTGGACCAATCAGGTCCACACCCTCAAGGATCTGAAACAAAAACGTTCATTGCAAGGCCCCCAGTAGTGGGACGTGAAAGCAGAAGACACTCCGGGTGGAAACCGTGGGCTAAGGATGGGGGCACCAGCGTGGCACGGCACAGGGGCTCCGTGGCGGAGCCACGCAGCTCCAGGTGTGAGAAGCAGCAGACCCCACGGCAAAGAGGGTGGAGAGAGCGAGCATCTGGGAGATGCAGGGGCTCCTGTCCCGGTGCAGCGCCAACTGCTGTGGAGACAACCAGGCACCGTGCAGCAGGTGCGCCTCTGACCCGGGCCCAGGCCTTGGCGACCAAGGAGCTGTAAAAGTTCCAGGACCACCTGGCACGGCACACGCTGCACTGCACCAACAAAGCCAGAGAAGCGATGGAGGCAGGGGTTAAAGAGCATCCAGCGAAACGTCACCGGGACAGTTGTGTGGTCAAGTGTGTGGGTGACCACACGAACCTCATTCCCACTGTGGCCGAAGATGTGGCCTCTCTTGTCCAGTGGGAAATAAAAGTCTTTGCCAGTGGCCATTGGGACTGAGAGCAGGAATCTATTTTTTTTTAAAAAAAGTATGATAATCTTAGTGTTTTAAGTAAAATTTATGAATGAAGAAACTAAGGATGACCACAAGTATAAGACATAGTACATTTGTCTCTGAACCCTGGTTCCTCTTTGTTTGGGTGCTAGAAAGTGAATTGGGGAAAAGATGGTGCTAAAGTTTGGGTCAAAGAGCACATGAGAGTGTGTTAAAGCCTAAATTTCATGTGGCAAGCCCTTATTCTGCAGTAGAGATCGCCCCCCTACCAATGGAGAGGGCTCAAGGACTTCCTAATCCACAGATACCAGCAAAGTGACAGTTTCCTCCAAGCCGCCTATGACCTAGTGGCATAGCTATGCCTGTAATCCTGGTATTTGGAAGGCTGAGGCAGGAGAATTGCCGTGAGCTCAAGGCCAGCCTAGGCTACATAGTGAGTTCAAGGCCAGCACAAACTACACACCAAAACCCTGTCTCGAAAAAAGGGGAGGGAGTTCCATTTCTTCATTTTGCTTGGCATTTTTTTTTTTTTTTGGTATGCAAGGGCATGAAGTGAATTTGAGATGTGGAGTTGAGAGGGAGAGTAGACAAGAGCTCTGAGAGGCTCCTGTGTCTGTATCCTTTTCTAGCCATCAAGACACAGATGTGCATTTCTTGAAATTCTCCCCTACATCTTCCGACCTGGAGACGTCCTCCCGACAGCCCATGTCACACGCCATGGGGAAGGCACAACTTCCTTCCCTGTTTGATGGGCCCTCGGGCTTTTTGATGGGCAGTTCGTAGGGCAATCATTTTTTTTTTTAATCCTCTGTCTTTTTTTATGGAAAAAAAAGAGAAAACAAAATTTCAAAACAAAACAATGGGAGAATAACAATAGTTGATACATTACATGTCATTAGCTTTAAAATAATTGCTCAGGGTACAAGATATGGCCATAAAAATTTCTCCAATCAATATTAGCACAAACCTTCCTTTTTAATTAACTGAGAGACATTAATAGTATAACTGACTTGCAGTTTTTCCCTTTTCTCATCTGTCCTTTCCCTCCTACCCATCTTAGTTCCTCTTTTCTTTTGTATAATTTCTTCCCATTTCACAATATCTACTGTACATTTTAGACCTTAGTTACTCTTTCATTTTCTCACACCAGGGAGATAATATGATTTTTACACATGCAAATCTGATTTATTTCACTTATGATCTCAAGTTGCATCCATTTACCCATAAAAGTGTCAAATTTATCCTTCTTTATGACTGAGTAGTACTCCATTGTATAAAAATACCACATCTTTCTTATCTATTCCTCAGTTGAAGGGCAATTTGGGTTGTTTCCAAGATTTACCTATTAAAAATTGTGCTTCTATAAACATGGGTGCATATATACCACTGTGGTGTGATGTTTTTAATTCTTCTGGGAAGATACCCAGAAGGGGAATAACTGGGTGGGATGGGACCTCCAATCCTACTTTTTTGAGGAATCTCCACAATCTTTTTTTTTTTTTTTTTTTTTTGCGGCATCAGGGATCAAACTCACAACTTTGCACCTGCCAGTCAGGCGCTTAAGCCATCGAGCCAAACTCCCTGCCCTAGTTTTTTTTTGAGGCAGGGTCGCACTATGTAGCTCAGACCGGCCTTGCACTCGCATTGTAGCCCAAACTGGCCTTGAACTCACAATGCTCCTCCTACCTCAGCCTCCCGATTGCTGGGATTAAAGGCATGCACCACCACGCCCGGCTAATCTCCACAATCTTGCAGTGATACTTTTTCCCTGAAGGGTGAAGAGTTTTGACTCTGGGTAAACAGTGAAATAGGAACTTTGGCTGTTTAAGGGAGTTACAAAGTGATGAACTTGGAGAAATTGTTTTTTTTTTTGTTTTTTTTTTTTTTGCAGCACCGGAGATTGAACTCACAACCTTGTACCTGCCAGGGCAGGCACTTAAGGCACTGAGCCAAACTCCCAGCCCTGGTTTTTTGAGGCAGGGTCGCACTATGTAGCTCAGGCCGGCCTTGTGCTCGCGTTGTAGCCCAATCCTGCCTCAAACTCACAACGCTCCTCCTACCTCAGCCTCCAGAGTGCTGGGATTAAAGGTGTGTGCCACCACGCCCGGCGAGAAATTGGTTTTTACAGAATAGAATAGAATAAAAGCCTAAACCCAGCATTATTTATTCACCTCCTGAATTAACAGAGCCTGACTGAGATAAACCCTGGCAGTTGGGTCAAAAAGTCAGCAATGGGAGCTGTGAGTCCTTTACTAAGTACCATTTTTGCCTGGGGCCTTTGCGACATGTAGTGTTACTGTCCCAGCATGGCTCCATGCCTTCTGAATAAGGGATGTGTTGTCTTTTTACCAGTGTATTACTTGAAATGATGTTGTCTGCCTGTTTGCTGTGTCAAGACTGTGATATATTTTTCCTAGGGCTTTGGTTTCACACACAAAAAATCATGGTCTCTTCAAAAAAAAAAAAAGAAAAAGAAAGAAAGAAAGAGAAAAAAAGGAGAGAATCAAATAAATTGTGGGCCAATATAGGAGCCTGAAGGTACTGACAATCTGGGGTTGTGAAGAGACAGGAACACAGACGGTCAAGGACCTAAGGTGCTCTGAGATCACTCACAAGTCCTTGGTCCTTCTGCGGTGTGGATGTGGTTTGTCCTCACCAAAACTCAGTTTCATACACATAGAAGTGACTAGACGGCCAAAAAATGGGTTGTGGCAGCCAGCTGACTCTTAAAGTACTAATAAATATTGTTACGTATTTGTATGATGAACATTTTCAGTTTGTGATTTTTTTCAATATTGTGATTTTTCTCACCCTAAATAATTACTATGTACTTTAGTTCACAGTCTTAAATTTTTAATTTGGTTTTCAAAAAACTCTTCACTAAGTGTAAAAAAGTTAAGATCCCAAATCCTAGAGCCTTCTTTAATTAAGAGTGTGCTTTTCAGTAGTTTCTGGCAGAGATGGTTGTAACAGAATTAGAAAACAAGTTTTCCTTGGTGCATTTAAATACGTGTCTGGAAATTAAAGCGAAGTGTTGAGCAGACATCTGTCCTGAGGGAGTCGCTTTGGTGCAGCACTGCCAAACCCTATTGTGTCGGAAGCCACACTGTAGAGTACGGGATGGCCTGAATATGGTCACCACTGTGTCTATTGCTCTTGAATCTAATGGCTTGAGGTTTAATGAATCAACAAAGGGTGAATCCCTGCCCTGGCGCACCAACAATATGCTGAACTGAAGCAAGTAAGCAGGAGAATTTCCTGGATCAATGGTTAGCCCGGGAGGAATCAGGTTCTGCGCAGTAAGCAGCGGGGGTGGACTGTAGACACGTGGGCCCTGACCGCGCTGACACTGGGCTGGGATGAGAGTGAAAGTCCCACTGAGATGCCAGCGCGCATGGCGCTTCTCCCCCATCGCCTCACCCCTGCAGCGTGATGAGTTTCCTACCAAAGAGGGCTCTGGAGAGGGTCACGCAGGTCAGGTGAGCAGGTGGACACTGGCGAGGAGGATGCCAGGGAGCGGCACAGCCGAGGCAGGTTTTCTGTCATTACCCGTACTCACCACCACAGATTCAGTTCTCTTGAAAGAGGAAACAGAAAAGTAGCCTTCCAAAAACTATCCAGACCAGCCCAGCATGGTGGCACGCACTTGCAAGCCCAGCACTGGGGAGGCTGAGGCAGGAGGATTATTGTGAGTTCTAGGTCAGCCTAAACTACATAGCTAGACCCTGTTTCAAAAAAAAAAAAATTTCCCAAAATTATCCAACCCATATTCTCATGGGATACCTGCGTGAATGACACTAATACTTTGCTCTGAAATTTGGGAAAGAGCAAACTTTTACCAGTTTTCAGGAAAATAGTTAACAGCTTCAATTTTTTTCACTTTTCCCCCTACCAGTAATTGCAACCTCTGCTCCTTGGTACGATGCATTGGCAAATGAAATGAATCAGTGAACGGCAAATCGTGTTCACGAAGGTAATGGTAGCCGCTGTAATGAATGAACTCCCAGCCTTGGTGGCTCGAAGCGACACATTTCTGACTCTGCCACGGTGCAGAACGGTGGCTCCCGGCTGGCAGAGACATCTTCTGTCACCGTGCCCACCCTGGCATCTGTCTCAGAGCTCAGCAGGCTGCCCGCAGACAAGGCTGGGGAGATGGAGAAGGCACCACGGTCACCTTCGCAGAGAAGAGACATCCACCAGACATCTTTCCGTGGAAGAAAACTTGTCACGTCTAGACTCACGGGAACCGTGACCTTTGATCAAGTCATTGCTTTCAGGACAACTGCTGTACACTCTGGAAAACCAACCCAATCTCTGAGTGGACATCCAGTTGTCCATGACAACTAAAATTAACAGGAAAAGAAACAAACCCTCAGAATCCACACCCAGCTGCTTCCTTTCACACTTGTGCTCAAATTTGATACTATTTCATAAATAATACATGAGAGTCAGTCTTATTTTCTGTTGGCAAAACCTGCGAGGGAACAAAATCACTCCACATCTAAGTGCTGGGTAGGGGAAAGACGGTTAAAACCACCCTAGGAAGTCTCCTGAACTGTGCGAGGCGTGTAGCCTCCAACTCTATTGGGTCCAGTATAACCAGTATCCCCTCCAGTGGAGCAGGTTTTGCTTCCTCGCTGGAAACCGGGGGAAGGAGTTGGCTTTAGTGTTTTTAGTGGTCACATTCAGAGGTAGAACACACTGTTGCTTATGCTACGCATGGCCCAGTAGGGTCTCTGTAGAGGAGGAGTCCTGGGTGGTTACCCTGTGGCCTGTTTTGTTTGGGATGGTTATTATGACAGTTTTCCAGCAGATGGCAGTAGAGGGTCCTGGTCCAACGCCACACTTTACACTATGCAATTTACAACAGGGGGAGGTACAAAGTCTCTCCTGGACAGCAGCTGCTGAGGACTACTCCCTCTCCCATGACAACAGGGACATAGGTCCAGAATCGGAAGTCTCTGTTGGACTCCCCCACTGGACTGTTGCAGCATATTTTACTGGAGCAGAATTTACTGCAGCGTGTTTTACTGGACCCATCACTGAGTTCGTGTGTTACGTTGTCAGCTTCAGTTGCCGGTGGAGAATCTACTTTTAGAGTCTCAAAATTCAGACAAATCCCTTAAGATTTAAATTGTTATGACAAGGACTGGCAAACGTGTGATCAAGTCTACAGGAAAGGTGACAGAGACAGCAGGATCTATCAGCATTAAAACTGCCAAAGAACTTCGTTTTCACGAGAGCAAAGAGCGCATCTATTTTGTGTCAGATTTATGCACCTTAATGATTCTAAGTTCCTGACTGTGACGAAAAACTCCAAATTTCCTATTTTATATTGAGTAATTTACATTTCATCAATTTAGAGAAGGGCTTGACATTTAGCATCATTGTTCATATGAGAATGTCAGTTTCACTGGGTTAAGTGATGCCTAGCAGATTTCTAACGCAGACTTCTGGGTGTGTCTGTGGGGTGTTCCTTGGGATGATTGGCACGTCGGCCAAGCCCTGAGGAGGCAAGCCCCGCCCCGACTGGGGTGAAGGGAAGCAGCAGGAAGTCAGCCTGCACTTGAAAAACTGCATTCTGTGTGAGCAGGTGTGTCTTTCGCTAATGGCATTGCTTACGGACATCAGACTCCAGATTCTTCAGCGTTTCAACACCGGTGCACGCCAGCGTCTCTCCAGGAGCTTCCAAGTCTTCAGGCTCGGGCTGATGTTGCATCGGTGGGGCCTCTTGGTGTGCCTCTTCCAGCTCCTTGGACTGAGCAGCGACTGGGTCCTCTGGCTGTCCAGGGTACAGCTGGCCATTGTGGACACTCCTGCTGCCCACTGATCCTGTTAGCTACTTAATAAATCCCTTTGCAAAAATACTCAGCACATTTCCTGCTGGTTCTGAATCCTCACCAATACAATGTATCAAACTAAAAAATACTGTTTGCCCTAGAGTGGAGGCGTTTGCTGTCAGCCTGGGGAGCTGCTAATCTCCCTGCTGTGGCGGAAATGTGGGCAGTCGCCAGGTTCTTCCAATCACAGTCGACTCCTCATCCCTCAGTTCTGCCTCTGTGGGTTCAACCAATCTCACTGAGAAAGTATTTAGGGAAGAAATGCATGTGCACCGAGCTGTTTTTTCTTGTCCTTGTTCCCAATAACTACTGTTTACATGGCACTTTACAATGTTTGAGTTATTATAAATAATTGAGAGATGATTTGAAGTCTGGGAAGATGCGCCAATACAATGTTGTCTTACACAATGGATTTAAGCATTTCCCAAATGCCGGGATCTGAGAGGCGGAGGAAGTGTATGTCTCTATTTCCCTTAGTCCTCCTCTCCTCCTCGCGCCCAGACTCAGACAGTTTGGACTTGCAGAAATTAAATTAACAAATGGTTACATGTTTTTTCTTTTCTATGTTCTGTTGACCAAGGGCCACTGTGTGCAGGGATCTGGGGTCAATGAGGTTAGGGTGACCTCACTGTTACCCTATTGTAGATGCCATTGTTATCTCTGTTCCTGCCACAGAACCAGAGGTATTGGGTCAGCCAGGTCCCAAGGCTCCTCCGATCTGCCTGCCTCTGATCCTGCCAAGAGAAAAGAGGATCGCAACTCCTGTTTGTAGGTAACTCTGATGGCCATTGGTCCTATGACTAATGTTGCCCTGGCGACATTAGAATGGATCCAATTTTCCCAAGAACATTAAAAGCATGCTTGTGATGCGAAGAAACCGAACCTGTAAGCGGCTGCTCCTGAGGGATCACTGCCACAGGCTTTGGTAGTTGTAACTGGGCTAAAGACACTGAGTGTCCGGACTCCTTACACTAAATGCCATTAGTGTCTGGGGTCACCTTCACAGCACAGGACCCTTTCCAGCCAACTCCAGCACCCCCTGGCAGCTGGTGGAGATACACCTAGAGGTGTACTTATTCCAATTTCAGAAATTCATTTGACTTTTTAAAATATTCCTTTTGAGGGAGGATTCTATTCATCTCTATATTTTAAGTTAGACTCCTACTGTGCGATAATGGGGTTCCGGCCTTGTAATTTAATTTTGCTCTTTACGAACAACTCAGGTCAGAACTCAGAACTTAGATCAAATGTTTTGTAAGGTTAATATCATTTTCAATTAAAAATCCTCTGCTTAGGAAATTTGCTGGTAAGGTAAGCCTCGCTTATTTTGAGTGAGAGGCCGGTCCACGGGGTCGTGGGGAGGGTGAGAAGTAGGGAGGAGCTGCAGATGGAGCCCACGTCTCTTGTTTTTCTACCCCACTGTAGTAAGAAAGCCCTCACCAGAGGTCCAAATGTGGGCCCCTTGGGCTTCCAGCCTCTACCCCAGAACTGTAAAAAATAAACTAGGATTTTTGCACTGAGCTACATCTCCAGCCCTTTTTAGTTCTTATTTGAGACGAGACTCTTATTGAGTCACTAAGTTGCCCAGGGTAGGTTCAAACTTCTGATCCTCTTGCCTCAACCTCTAAAAGGCTGGGCTACAACACCCAGATTTTTTTTTTTTTTGAGAGAGTCTCGCTGTATTTCCAGACTAGTCTTAAATTCCTGGCCTGGAGCAGTCCCCCCACCTCAGCCTCACAAGTAGCTGGGACTACAGCCCTGTGCCACCACGCCAAGGAAAAGCTCTGTTCTTTATAAATTATCCAGCCTCAGACATTCTGTTACACTACCACAAAACAGACTAAGATGATGACCTTGAAAACTTCTTCTGTTCTCACTCTCATTCTACCTTTCATCCTAAAAGATGTGAGTATGATAGGCAAAATATGGAAAGATACACATACGCTAAACCCTTAATGCCATTACTTTGAGGTAGAACTATGAATGATCTTTATTTTTGCCCTTTTTTGGCTCATTTATAACTTCCAGGATTAAAAAAAATAACACGTGCATTACTTTTGCCATTAAATTATTTATGAAAAAATACAAAAGAGATACAAGAAAGATAGAAAGCTGGACCATGCCCTTCGAATCCTTAGTGACCAGGTCTGGTCCTTCTATCTCTGTGCTGGCCACAGTCCCTGTGTTTGTTACCCTTCATTCTCTCAGTTCTCTCTTTCACTGCTATGCTTTAAGACTGTATTTGCTAAATCCCATCATAAAAAGGGAGGCGCAGTTTCATAGGGAAACATTAAAATGATGGACTATCAAGAGGGAGTGTGCCTGTTCTACACACAGAGCCTTAGTTCTTTGGAAAAGCTGTAACAAAATGCCATCGCTTGTGTGGTTTGCTAACAGAAATGTGTTTCTCCTGGTTCTGAAAGCTGGATGGAACCTGGTTCATTACCTTCAAATGTACAGCAACCTCAAAGATTGCAAGCGCCCTAAGCTGCACTGGGGCGGCTTTAGATATTGAGGAGCATCTTTCCTTTTTAATGAAGAGTCTATCTCAGAAGAGCAGGATACAGACACTTCAAAGCTCTTTTTGACAGTTTCTTTGAAATAAACCAAGTTCTATTTCAGTGACACAACGATGGTGAGACAAGAATCCCAAAATGGTCTTTGAAAATTCTTTGAAACTTCACACACCTTTTCAAATATTAAAAATTAAATTTTGATTTATATGTTAATATAAATCTTCTATTTCCAGTGAAATGGCCTATGATCAGACACTTACGAGTGACACACGGTAAGTCACTTGAGTGATGGTTTCCCAGGGTTTCTGGTATGGTCCCCGAAGCGTGTGGGTGTTCCTCACGGCTCCCCACAGTTGAGATGGCGGTGGTAAACTATAGGCCCACGCGGTTGGTTCTGCTTTAGCGGAAGGATTCGATTCTTCCATCCATTTCCGGGGGTTATGCAAAACCTAAATCGCTAACAGAAATTAGTATTCACAGATTTGGTGGCAATCCTGGTGCTTCTGTAGTTTAAGCCCAGCCCTCATCTTTACTAAATGCTGTTGAGGAGAGAAATCTTGGGTGTGTGAAATGATTGTAGTATGCAAAATTAGGCTAATAGCCAAAGGATGGGCACTTCTGCCAGTTGTGGGGATGGTTTTCCAGGATAAGGGTTGAGCTGAGCTATGCAGGTGTCTCTCCCCGAGGACCTCACCCTGTGTAGAAAGCATGATTCAAAAACAGATCTTCCCAGGTAGAGCGGGAGGGATCAGGTTGTCTCTAGCTTTCCAGAACAGCAGCAAGGCTGTTTTCAGTAATTACAAGTCAAGGTGGCAAAGTAAGCATGATGCTGACATTTGTAGGATTTATTATCCAATCATTGACGTTGCAGGATTTATTATTGAATCACTGATAAATGAATTCCTCACTGTTTCCCCCTCTTCTGTGGCTGATGTGGCCTGTGATGATGGTGGCAGTGGTCACAATCACCTTCTCTCCCGCCTCGTCTCTGTGGCTAAGTACTGTGCACATACTCGTCTCACCTACACTCTCTCCCTCTCAGCCAGCCTTGTTGTTGAGCTGAGCAAATGACTTGACCAGCCCTGGCCGATGGAGGTGAGCGGGAGTGGTGTGTCTGAGTGTACTTGCTCTGTGCTTCTCATCTCCAGGGGCCTTGCAGGCCTGCATTGAAGAGCTTGGACCCCCGAGCCCTCAATGCTGCCCCTAAGACTCTCATTTGAGTGAGAAATAAATCTTCACCGTGTGTGTTTGTACCTTTTTACAATATCTGCCTTTGATTTACTTTGGGTAAATATAATGTCTTTTTTTTTTTTTTAATGGCTTACCAAAAACTCTTGGAGGTGATAAACATATTTCTTACCTTGATTGTGACAGTGGTATCACAGGTGTAAGTATGCGTATGGACAAACTCATTGAACAGTAGATATTAAATGCATGAGGTTTTGTATCGATAACACCTCAAGAAAGTTCTTTTGAAAATTCTGCCTTTTAAGACGGAACAAAGCACTCTACTTCTGGTGCCAGCCAGAAAGAGCTATATGTTCGTACGTGGTTTCCAAATCTGCCTCCTGAACCGCAGTGCTGCTAAGGGCGCTGACCTTGGCCCCAGGCTCTGATGATGCACTCTGACCATCATTGCACAGAAAACTGACCTTGGGTCAGTTTTGCTCCCTGTGGGATAGCCAAGGTGAGTTATGGAGGGGGAGAGACCTGGGGAGGAGGAATGGGGGGCTTTAATTACACCTATTTTCAGATGGAAAGCTGAAGTCCTTGTCTCCAGCATGAAGCTTCAAAGTTCCCTGGGGATTCCTGAGAACGCACATTTCATCACCCAGCTAAATTGTGCTGAACAGACTTGGGTTGACTTCATATGTCCAAGCAGAATGCGTCCAACTGCTTTTCTTGCAAATTTACTATGATTCCATGGAAAGCAGTTTTATTTTTAATCATGGGCTGCAATCCATTCTCGAGTCATGAAATCAATCAAATGACAAGCTTAAAGGGAACACAATAGAAAATAACAGGCTGCGGTTGGCACCATGCTTCAAAGTATTGTTCCACGGAAATTGTGTTTGTTAAACACATCTAGATGTGTTTGAGGTGTTAACTGCGTCTCGTGCTGCAGATCACAGCCCACGGAGGCTAAGAGCACCTCACAAGGAATTAGGCTAGATTTTTGAAGTTAATTGAAATTTTAAAAATTATATTTGTGGCTAGCCTATGATTCCCAGTGGGCTGGCCCTTATATCACCCCACTGTTCCTTGATCACAGAGGCATTACACAAACAAGGTCGCTTTATTTATCCTGCTGGAAAGTACCAGCACTGGCAGTAAAAAGGTGCCACTGCCCATGTGTCCCCCGGGGAACCAGATCAGCCCCAGGGCATCGGCACACAAGGCCACAGGATTTCTCTAACACACCTATTTCGTTTCCAAGGAATTGTCAATATCAAAAACAAGAGTCGTCCTTTCAAAATAGCCCATCCCAGCCAGCCATGGTGGCACATGCCTGCAATCCCAGCACTCAGGGGGCTGAGGCGGGAGGATCATGAGGAGTTTGAGGCTAGACTGAGCTGCATATTGAGTTCAAGGACAGCCTATCAAAAGACAAACACAAACAAAAAATGGAACAAAAAATCAGAAAGTAAGTAACCCATTCCAAAGATCTTCCACATACAGATCCTTGGAGTGCGAAGAAATGCTTCCATCATTCCAAGGGCCAGCAAGGCCTCCCCTCCTGTCACACTGGGTGTATAGGATATGCTATGTACCCCCAAGTCCTCATACTTTTGATGGGGCTGAGTCTGATGCTTGTGATCAGTTTGTTGTCTAGCACCAGGATTAATGACGTGACTGCTACACCCGCCCTGGGGTGGAGCTGAGATACAGTATAAGGGAAGGCGGGTCTTCCTCTTGCTTGCTTCCCGGCTTCCGCCCTCTCTCTCTCGCCAACGCGGATTGCGGCTTGCAGCTTGCAGCCGCCATGAACTGTAGCCCCGTCATCCCATGCTGCCTTGGAGCCCACTTTATGGACTGAAACTCCCGAGAAACTGTAAGAATAAACCTTTCCTTCCCTAACTTTGGGCATCAGGTATTTTGTCTCGGCAACGAGCGAAAAGTAACCAAGACACTGGGGAACCCACTCCACCATCTCATCTCATCCCTGCCTGGTCTCAGCCTGCTTGGAACCAGATGATCCAATTTAGCCAGAAAAGAAAGAGTCATTAGGATACCCCTTGAAAGGAAAGCAAAGCAGTGAACAAGAAATGAAATGAACAGTTGGGCCAGTGTGTGACAGCGACAGCACTGCTCCTCAGACCTCGTGCACACAGGAGTCATCCTGGAGCTCAGACAGGGACTGCGTAGAGCTGAGATGGGGCCCGATGTCCTGTTGCTCATGAAAAACCAGCCGCCGACTTTACCGGGGATCCTTTCTACCTGTTAAGCTGGTTCTTTCCTGTTTCTTTTAAGACTCTGTCTGTCTGTGGCTTTCCATAGTTTGATCAGGATGTGTCTGGCTGTAGATTTCCTTGAGTTCATTCTACCTGGAGTTTATTGATATTCTTGGACTTGTAGATACATTTTTTTATCAAATTTGGGGAGTTTCCAGTGATTATTTCTAAGATAGATAGTACAACTGGGGCCATGGGGCCACTGCCTTCCATTTGCAGCCTAAGACCTACAACCCACAGGCAGAAAAACAAAGATCCCCAAAATATTCCAGCATGCCAGACCGGGACGCGTGCCCGGATTCTCCTGCAGGACCTATGGTAGCCTTTCTTCATTTGGAGTTTGTTAAAGGTTCATGTGTATGGACTGCACCTCATACACCCAAGTCTCACGGAATGAACTATGTGAATGGACGTGTGCGGTAGACACAGCTGACACAACTCAGCACTGCTGGTCACAGAGTTGATCATATTCTGGAAGACCCAATGAGAGGCACCTCCACATGGTGCAACAGTTTAAATTCTTAAACCCAACACATTCAGTGCTCAGGCCACTTTCATTTCCACTGACTGAAGCCTGCTCACACAGTCACCTGATTAAAACTAGGCTGCTTTTCCCTTACCTGTCACGTGTCACATCCGATTCTTTGTTCACTGTGCACTAGAACCTAGAAACCTGTCCAGGACCCCCTCACCTAAGAAAATATTTCCTTAACTATTTTTCTTTCACTCTCCCCAGCCCCCTTCTGCTGGAGCCCCTCTTACACGTACTTGGTCTGCTTAATAGTAACCCTGCCGATCTTTCAGGCTCTGTTGACTCTTCTCCATTGTATTTTCTATATGGTCCTCTGGCTATGAAATATCAATTGAGTAATCAACTAGCTCAATTCTATAGTTGTGTCCCTGCAATGGATTTTTCTTTTTAATTATCACACCTTTCAGTTATAGAATTTGTAAAAAAAAATATGATTCCTATATTTTTATCTACATTCTTGTTTTGGTGAGATACTGTTCACATACTGACCTTATTTATTTATTTTTTGAGATCGGGTTTCACTACGTAGCACAGGCTAGCCTTGAGCTGGAAGCAGTCCTCCTCCCTCAGCCTCCTGAGTGCTGGAATTGCAGGCATGCACCAATTCCCCTGGCTCCTTTGAAGTTTTTAGTCAGCCTCTTGATAGTTCCACTATGTCACTATTTCAGGCAGCTGCAATGATAAACAATTGCGGCTGACTGTTGTAAACAAATGCTTGGTGGATAGGGCCGTTTGTACAAAAAACACTCTTAGTCATTTCAATTAAAGATCCTGAGAATGGAGCTTTTCCAGGCAGCTATCACATAAGTCAAATAGTGATAAGCTTCTGGGACAGGGCTTTTTGAAATGCTCCAAATCCCCTTATCCTTCTGAGGTAGATTGGGACCGGGGCAAACCAGATTGACTGGGTGGAATGTATCAAAGGTCATAAAAACCCATGGCTAACAGGTTGAGTGAGATGCTTCCTAAAAAGAAAGGACAGAATATGGGACTCAAAATGACATCGGGGGCCAAGGATATAGCTCAGCAGCACAACGCCTGCCTGGGAAGCACAAGGTCCTGAGTTCAATTCCTGGTACCAAAAAAAACCAACAACAATGACGATTACAACGACGACAACGACAACAACAATGACCACAACAACAACAAATGACATCAGGCTGAGCACTGCAGACCAATCAGAAAAAAGGTTATCTTCAACCCTTCCTTTACATCTGGTGGGTAGCCAAATGAGTCTTCTTAGAGGACAATGCACATCTGTGTGACACTAAGAACCTGGAAAGAAGCCCCATGGGCTCTCCACCCAGGAACGCCTCCAGCTGTTAGCCTGGACGTCAGTCATTAGGGTACTGGGGACAAGGAGCTGGGGGCTACTTGGAAAGCAAAGAAGACATGATTTCCCTTCCCCGCTTTCCTTCTAAAATCATTAGCTATCGATAAAACCAACACAAGCTCGTGGCTTTGAACTTTAGCTTATGAAGCTGTAATATCCTTTCAGTAGGCTAATAAGGGCCGGGGTACAAAGTCCAGATAATGGGTGAGAGGTCAGGAAAACCTCAAGGTCTCACACTTAATGAGAGACATCCAGCCAAGGAGTAAACGCAGACTTACTTCCCTTTGACGTAGGTAAACACACCCCATTTTATTTGTACAAGACCAATGACCTTGAAGGAAGGAAAGAATATTACAGTACTGGAAAGACCCAGTTAATCATACAAATATACCCTGAGACCTTATGCAAAGCCACTTGCCACTTTGACCTTTGTCCAATTCATGCTTGAAGGTGTATTCCACTTACCCTCCGAAAATCTACCGTTTTGCAATAAACTCTACCTATAATCTAGAGGACTCCAGCTAAGCAGCTGCTTTTTCACAGCTATGGCAGTTGCAGAGCTGTCTTCAAGGCTACATATGTCCTCTAACAAAACCATGTATCTATTGTGTTTAATAGCCTGAAGAGAAGCTCTTTCACTGGGTGGTTCTAGTTTGAAAGACAACTGTTCAGCTATTAAAAATATTAACTGTACAAAATTAAGTCAGCCTACTTCCTGCATGTAGATAGATTAAGTCAGTGTGCTTATCAGAATCACCAGGAAGTTTTTTCTTTTCTCCTTCTTTTTTTTTTTTTTTTTTTTTTGTGGTACTGGGGATTGAACTCACATCCTCGCACCTGCCAGACAGGTACTTAAGCCACTGAGCCAAACTCCCAGCCCTGGTTTTTTGAGGCAGGGTCGCACTGTGTAGCTCAGGTCAGCCTTGTGCTCGCGTTGTAGCCCAGGCTGGCCTCGAACTCACAATGCTCCACCTACCTCAGCCTCCCGAGTGCTGGGATTAAAGGCGTGTGCCACTACGCCCGGCTCTTCTTCTTTTTTGAGACACAGGTTCACTTTGGAGTTCAGGCTAGTCTCGATGGCCTTGAACTTACTGGGTAGCTGGCCTTGAACAGCTGGCATTCCTGCGTTGTTTCTTTTCCTTCCACAAAGCCTTAACATACCGACTGACCCTCTTTCAAAAGTGCTCATTCAGTAGGTCTAAGATGAGGTCTGAGAATCTGCATTTCTAGCACTTTCTGGAGAACGCTGAGCCCACTGCGGGGTGACCCCATGTCGAAAGCTTCTGACATCCTAGGATACTGTACCACTGGCACATTGGTAGGATACTTTCTTCTCTAGCATTGTGAAGCAGAGGGAATGTATAGCACTACATCTACCAAGAAGCCTGAGTTCCCTCTCCCTTGATAATTTTCATTCAACAGTGGCATTAGGGCCTGTTCTTTGCCACACAGGAAACATGATTGATCTTTCAAGACTATCAAAATTATGTAACAGTCAAGTGACAAATACTGTGGGAAGTCTGGTCCTCATTCAGTGTTCGTCATCGTGCTAAGTGAATGAAAGTTGAAATTAGACTGATGGCTGCAAAAGTGTTTATAAATTTCTCTCTCTGTTTTTTAAAAAGTTACTGATTTAAAAGCTTTCTTAGCCGGCTTATAAATGGTCTGGTCACAAAATCTACCATCTGAACAGGACACTTTTGAGAATGAAAAGGGCTCTATTGGCAATTTGCTGGAGAGGAAAAAAAAAAAAATGAGAAGCACAAAACAGGCTGTCACAGGCAAACCAGTGTCTCGGCAGCTGTAATTTTAGAAAATAAAATACAAAAATAGTTTTTGCCTTTCTACAAGTATGTAAGATTTTCTTGGCTTTAATTTTGCACTAGAGTCAAGGTTCTGCCATTTCCTTCCATTTATCCAAAGAAATAGTAGATGGCAAGTGTTTTGTAAATAAGTTGCTTTTTAGAAGTAAAATAAAAAAGTCAGAAAAGAAGAATTAAAAACTAGTTTTATATTTTAGTTTATTTTTATTCCAGACTATTGTCAGCACTTGAATTTTGGTGACATACCAAGGATCAGATCCAATTTTAAGTAAATTCAGAGAATTCTTCATTTTCATTTCTAACACATTAATAGCCTTCCTTTTAAAATTATAAACACTTGTCTTTGCACCTGAACTGTGAACTCAGAGAATTACTGTGGTTTGCTGAATCGAAATAGTTTTCATTGAAGACTTTTTTCTTTCTTCTTCATTGAAGAATTTTTAAGGCGAAAGTTTTTTTTCTGATAAAATGTAGTCTCAAACATTAAGTAACACTGTTTATTTAGTCCAGTACGTATTTACCCGTGCTCAAGCAGAAATATTGTTTTAAAGTCATATTAAAGTCAAAAATTTCTTCCAAACCCTCTATTTTGTTTTGCTACAGAAAAACAGAATTTTGGACGAGAATAGTAAGGAACTGTTATCTGTTGGGAGTCTACAGTTGTGCATTTATGCACGCATGCCGGAAACGAACTGGGAGAATAGAGACAATTGTATTGTAGACATTAGAAGTCTCTACATACTCCAAATATTGCAATTTTAATTTTTTGCCATTTCTGGTCGGAATCTTCGGGTGGCTAAGCCTCCCCCAGGAAGTGACTACAGGCGCATCCCGGGGCTAAATGGCCTAGATCCGCCACCAAGTCTTCTAACGGACCTGATTTCTTGGGGTTGTGTCAGGGGCTCAGAAGCCGCAGGTTCAGAGGTTCAGGACCTCGGTGCGGGCGACGCGCGAAAAGACCAGGGTGGGAGCAGAAGCAGCTCGGCGCCCCCGCTCTGCTGCCGCGAGGAAGCGGACACAGCCCGGGAACCTCGCACGGGGCAGCCGGTGCTGGCGGGCGCGCATGCGCGGCGAGGGGGCGGGGCCGGGGCGGGGCCGCGCGCGGTGCCTGGGGCGCTGGGGACTGCAGCAGCGGCGGCGGTGGCGGCGGCTGGGGCACCGCGGGGCTCGGGGAGAGCGCGGGCGGCGGGTTCGCGGCCCGGGGCCGGGGCAGGAGGACCAGCACCTGAGGCCAGGCCTGCAACCGGCTACTCCACGGCCGGGTGGCGACGCTGCTGCGGCGGGGCCCGGACGCGCGGCCTGAGGGACGGAGGACGGGACGCCGCGGGCCGGCGAGTCAGGTCGGTGGGCCGGGCCGGGCCGAGCTGGGCAGAGCCGGGCCGGGCCGGGCAGAGTGGGCCGGCGGGGCCCCGGGCGGGCGGACCGTGGGTGCGGGGGGCGCGGCCGGTGGGGCCGGAACCTGCTGGGCCGGCGCGGCCGGCGCCCGCGGTTGTCATGGAAATGCACAGCCTAGCGGCCCGCGGTGGTGGCGTCGGTGAGCGCCACAGACCCCGGGGCCCGCCCCGGTGCCTCGGACGCCAAAGGCCTCGCCGCGCCGCGGGTGTGCGGTGCGCGTGAGCAGGTGAGGACACACAGCACCCCAGGGTGGGCGATCGGGGCGCCGTCCCCGCGACTCCTTCCCGCTCCCCGAACACATTCCCGGCATCTCTGCTTTTTGACGTTGTATTTCTCTCTCCGGCTTCACACGTCAGGGAAGGGAGGCCTGAGGGATTTGCAGGGAGCCGTCCGTGGCCGGCCTTTGAGAAGTCGGTGATGGAGGTTCACGCCATGCAAGGCTGAGTCGCTCAAAATGTCAAACGTAAATTTATATCTTTGTGGGCGAAGGCAGGGAGCTCGGCCTCCCCGCCGCCCCTCGTCGCCTGCCCTCTGACATTACATAATGATGGGTTCCTCCTCCTCCCCCGAGTCGACAGATCATGAAAATATTCCTCCGGGTAAGAAGGAAGTATAGGCCGTTTGTAAAACCCATCTTTGCGTCTTTTGCTTTGCCGCTGAATGCGTTTTGTGTTGGAAAACTGCCTAAGAGTACAGTGTAATTTGTCACCTACCTTTCTGGGCATCCAAAGCATGGGAATGAGGGAAAGGTGGGGGTTGGGATATTGCAGTGCAATCCTGTGTGGTTCGTCCCCTGTCACAGTGGGTCTCGTGAACCCTGGGCACCTGGTGGGGCTGGGGACAGAGCAGGCTGCCCTGGATGTGAATTCCGGTTCTGCTACTGGCCGGCTCCAGTTCTCAGTGTTTGCATCTTTGAAAAGTGAAAACAGAATCTTTGTTTGCTGAGTTTGTTTTGAAATCTGGGTGCTGTTGGTATCGAATCGCTCTAGGCTGTCCTTCAATGAAGACTGATTTTTCTTTGACTGGAAGCAGGCTATCTTCCACAGGAATTTTGTTGTTTGGTCCTAGGCTGGGACCTTTGTTTTGGAGGTTCTTTGCTGAAATGTTGACTCCTGGAAGGTCCAGTTTATTGGTTTCTCTGAAGAAAGCTGAAAGGTGCTACCCACGTGAGATCACCGTGGTGGTTCTGTCAGAGGAACAGCGTCGGGGGACCATGATGCTGTCCCAGGGGTGGCCTCTGAACCTCACGAGGCCTTGTTTCCTGTAACATCTTATAAACACACTCTGTAGCAACAAGCCAGAGTTCCTGGGAGAGTTTGACTCAAAGACAGGTCTTAAGGGAATGGACAGATCCAAAGAGAGAAGAGGGCCGTATTTCTTTCTAGCTCTGCAACAGAATTAATTGTACTGACTTGCTTACCTAGTGACTTAATTTTTCTTTTGGCGTCTTCCATCGCAGAGGGTTTATCTGCTCAGATAAGCCTGGGTAGCCTAAGTTGGACATTATAGTTTATCCTGTTGTTTTGGAAACTGGATTTTTTGTAATATTGCCATTAAAATGAATGTTAGAGTTTAAAAAAAAGAAACATGTTAAGGAAATAATTTAGATGAGAGCTTTTCATTGGTGTTAGGACACCAGAGAAATGGCACATGTGTGGTGGAGAACTGTCCGCCGGTCGGCAAGTCCCCCTGGTCAGCTGTCTACCTAGGGGCGTGCTCAGTCTGCAGCTTTGTAAATGCATCATGGAAATGAACCTAGAAGGCTCCAAGGGACTAACTCAACCCGACCCCACCCCACTTCTTAGCATCTGAAGTTTCAGTAAGGCAGTGTGGAGGCGGAGACTTTCCACCAAGACTGTTTTTTCCTGTTTTAACTTCTTAATGAAAAACTTAAGTTTACATATCCTAGAAATGTTCCCATACTGTCATCAGTTACTTGCGATGTCAGGAGGGTTTGACTTTCACTGAGGAAAAAATAGAACGGATCTGCAGTGACAGAGTCTTGATTCTGTTGGTGCTGCTTTTGTGGAACTTGATTAATGAGCTGGTCTTGAGAGATCCTTCATCACAGCCTTTTTTTTTCCCCTTCACTGTCTTGGAGCAGAAGCTCTGTGGGGAGACAGATATTAACTCTCACTGAGGCTTGCTTCATTTTGACTGTCTGTGTGCTTTCAAGGAAATACCCATTGTGAACCTGATCCCTAGGAATTTACCTGGTGCACACCTTGTTGTCTTAATTATTTACTGTATTTTAATATGATTTCAGACTGGCAGAAAAACTGCAAGAATAAAGGCGTCTTAGATCCTTTTTTATACAGGTTCTCCTGACATGGAGGTTTTGCTCTATTTCCTTTTTCCTTCTCGTAATCATGCATGATTACTTTTTAACGCACCACTGTATTTAATAGTTGCGCACTCAGTGCCCTTTTACCTCTAAGTACTTTGCTGTGCATTTCCTAAAAAGGACATTTTTTTTATATAACAAAGGTACGATTATTTTTTAAAAATTAGTAAGTATTGATATAATGCTGTTATTTTATGTACAGGTCTTACTCAAATCTCCCCAGTTGCCCCAGTTGTGTCCTTTATAGCAAAATAAAAACATCTTAGCTCATTTATTGCATTAAGTTGTTCCATCTCTGTAGTGTCCTTTAATATGGAACGTTTTAACACTGCCAGCTGTTTTTTATATAATGCCCCTCAATTTGGGTTTCCTCATGATTAGATTCAAGTTATGTACTTCCGGCAGAAGTAGCACAGGCTTGATGCCTGCTCTTGTTAGTGTGTCCATTAAGGGATGCTTGGTGTCCATTAAGAGACGGTTGGTGTCCATTAGTCCGTTTGCTGGTCTTGTTAGCTTTGATCACTTGGTTAGAGGGGTGCATGCTTCGTTGGACAGTTTCCATTTTTTCCCCTTGTGGTCAGCGTATATTTCACAGGGAGAGAATGTGAGACCATAAATATACTGCCCTCATTCTTTTACCCACTTGTTTTAGAACCCATTGATGTTTCTTATCTGAATCAATTATTATGACAGTTGGCAGATGGTGATTTTCTAATTCCTTATTTCCTCCTACATTTACTAGTTGGAATAGTACTGAAGAGAACTTTCCTTTCTTACTTTTTGATTTGCATCTCTGAGTTCATGAATTCTTGCTTTATTTAGCAGGTTGTTATCTATTATTCTCAGTACTCATGTTGTGGCTTGAACTGTTCTGGATGTGGCTGCTGGGGGTCCCTCCCAGCTGGCCCTTATATCTTTTCAACATTTTCCTGTCATTCCGTAATGACTTCTTTTCTTCCTGACACATCAAGACTCAGTTGTACTTTCCATACCCCAGCCCTGGAATTGTCCATGTCTCCCTTTTAGTGGGGAATAGTGTTGAGAACCAAGATAACTGGGTTTGTGG
The DNA here is from genome assembly GCA_004363535.1 of Dasyprocta punctata. Lineage (NCBI taxonomy): Eukaryota > Metazoa > Chordata > Mammalia > Rodentia > Dasyproctidae > Dasyprocta > Dasyprocta punctata. Next base: position 38,436 of record RJWM01008304.1, on the reverse strand, counting down.
CGCATGCTTGTAATCCCAGCACTCGGGAGGCAGAGGCAGAAGGATTGCAAGTTCCAACCCAGCCTGGGCAATTTAGCAAGATCTGCCTCAAAAAGTTAGGGATCACTGGGGACGTAGTTCAAAATAAGGGTTATGTTCTGGATTTCTGTAGGTACTGACACAGGAAGTTTGCCTTTTGGAGGGCTGGATCTACATTCCAGAGTATGACTGTACCATGTAATCTGACACTCTCTTATTGATGGATATTTAGGTTGTTTCTGGTTTTCTGCCCTGAAAATAGTAAGGCATAAGCCCCATCCATCAGTGTTAACCATCACGTATTTAGTTGTCTAGGTCTCTAGAAATAGAATTTCTGTGATAAAGACTAATTTTAAATTGAAATACTAGATTGCCAAATTGCCCCCCAAGAGGCCTTATCAATTTGTTCTGCTTCCAACAGTGTGTGAAAATGTCTATTTCTCTTTGACTTGGCAACATTGAGCAGAATACAGAGTCCACCAAAAAAATGTGTGTACACTTCCAACAGTTCGCCATACTAATAAATGCCTGCAAGCTGATGGCCACCATTTGAGCACTTCCTGTAATTGTGGAGCCCAAAGGTACCTTGTATTAATCGCATGATGTCTCAATAAATTTAGTATTAGAATACTTACACAAGGTTTTCTTTTCTTGATGTCTATATATCTTGTTCATTCCACCAGTCTAATGGGCAAAGAAGACATCATTGTTTTAATTACATTTCAAAAATTTCTGAAAATATTGAAGACTTTTTCCTGGCTCGTAGCCTCTGAGAATTACCTGTTCATATCATGTGCCCACTTTGTCCTTGCTGGGTTGTTTTTTGTTATCTCACTAGATTAGGGAAGTTACTGTAACTCTGGACTTCAGTCTTGGCAGCCTTAGAAGGCTCCTTTAAACACGGCGGATTGTTTGTACTCAGGGAGAAGGGACCTGCTGTTTTCCGAGCATCCCCTGCATGCTAGCGAGGTGCAGCTAACAGGTGTCCTTAGGCATCCTCTGGGAGGTCCTGTCCAGGAGTGAGCCGGGTCGTCCAGGGTGAAGTCAGGATGAGGTGTGGTTAGGGTACTCCCTGCCCAAGGGTAGTTAAAAGGGGTTGGACTGGGATTCCACCCCAGGTCTGTGTGACTCTACTGCCATTTCCCTCAAATCACCTATCTACCCAGGGTTTGAAAATAAGTGGTTTACTTTCTATATCAGTACATACGTGAAAATTAATTATGCAGACTCCTCCATATCAACGACTTCTGTTTTCAGTGTTTTGAACTTCTCTTTTCAGTGTCAGGAACTTCTTTACCCAGTCCTGCATGCTGAGCACATGTCTTTCAAAAGCATTGATTTTTTATTCCTGGAACTCTTGTGGGCTCTGGAGCTGAACTTCCTGAGAGCCTCTAAGAAGCTGTGTGACAATGGGCAAGAAGATTAATTTTCCCGTGCTCAGTTTTCTTGTCTGAAAAACTGGACTGGTGGTGGCGGTGTCGCAAAGGCTTGTTGGGGTGTGAAGTGAGTTCACACACAGCAGTGCTGGGGGCCGGGCCTGGCGCCTGGTAACCGTGGGAATGAGAGCCCTGGAGATGAGTCTGTCTGGAGCATGTGCACCAGCGAGGAGCTTGGGATTAGATCATCCTTTTCCCTGCAAGTTTCTCTCTTAACCATCCCTTTGTCATGCCCTGTATGGGGATAGGGAAGCTGGGGCCCTGGGTTCTGCATGGTTGTCTCTCGTTTCTGGTCTCTGCGTGTACCTTTCTCATGCCTCACGATGGCCCTCAGGCCTGTGCGCACCAGCCAGCCCAGCCCAGTCCAGCCCAGCCCACCCGGCCGGCTCTGTAGGGTTTGCCCTTAATCCTAACCTGGAGCAGGTGTGCAACTGGGGCAGCTCGGTGAGCGTGGAGTCTGCTCAGTGAGGTTCAGCTGTGCAGGACCCCGGTAGGAGGAAGGCTAGTCAGTGTGAGGGGGATATCGGGGCTCACATGCTGCTTCATGATGGTGGTGTCTGGAATAGGGCCCCAGAGACTGAGGGGTGTCCTTTGACCTCCAGGAGGAGAGGTGGGGACTTTGGAGGAGGAAAGCATTCACCTTCTTCTGGGACGCTCCCCGAGGCCTTTCCCTGTCTCCTCCTCTGCTTCCTGCAGTGCCCTGTCTTGCACCTCACTAGGCAGGACTCTGAGGTCTCCTGAAACCCCCTGCCACTTGTCTGCCCCCCACCCCTCACCAGAGTCCTCCTGCAGCTGGTAGCAGCTGCTGCGATGGAAGCTGATCAGATTAATTCACTCTGGGGAGTGGAATGCTTTTCTTTGCCTCCTGTGTAGGTTTCATCTTTAAATGGTGAGTACTCTAACCCATCAGCTTCAATTTTAAAGAAAGGGGATGTCGATTCATAAATTCTGAAAACACAAAGGAAGTGTCTTTAGGCAGGTATTCTTAGGTGTTCCTGGGGTCCAGGGTTCTAGGAGAAAACAGGGAAGCCTGGTCTAAGGCTCTCCCTGGGCTGGGGGTGTCCCAGGTGGGATGCTCTTGGCTGTGAAAGAAACAGTGAAGGGGGCCGGGGACCTAGCTCAGCAGCATGGTGTCTGCCTGACAAGCACAAGGTCCTGAGTTCGATTTCCGGTACCAAAAATAAGAAAGAATCAGTGAGGTTTATCATCACAGAGGACTGGCGTCTTAGTGGATCAGTAAGTTGAGCAGTTTTCTCAGGGACTCAGGCTCTTCTCTCCCCTCCGCAGCCATCACTGTTGGCGCACTGTAGGGGCAGCATCCTCATGATGGCGAGATGGGTGTGAGGCTCAGGGGGATCCCCATCCTGCAGGAGCAGGGAAGGAGGTGAGCAGCCAGGTTCCCAGTTGTGGCATACACTGGTCCTTTCCTCTCACCTGTGGGAGCAGAGGGCCACGTGCCCTGCCTGACCGGTGCAGGGCACTGTGAGAGGTGCTGTGTGCCCATGGTATAGGTATGTTCCCCAAGTGTGGTCCCCACTTGTTAGAAAAGCAGTGTCTCAGGCCCCGCCCAACCTCCTGAATCAGAATCCCAGGAAAGGCCCCGAAACCTCTCTCAGAAGGCCAGGGAAGAAGTTTCCAGGGTCGGGAGGAGGGAGGGTGGATATCGGGTGGTCAGCCCGCATTGTGAAGTGCAAGCTGCCCGGCAGATGTCTGAGGGTTACTCCCTCGCCTTGGTCACCCCGCCCCCTGCCCCAGCTCATCTTGTCAGCTAAGTTTCCTGGCCCCGGTGCCCACAGCCTCTGCAGGGAACTCCAGGGGGCTCTGTGCCAAAGCAGCAGCCTGGACAGCTCCCCAGCCCCAGGCCCCACATCACCAGGCCGCCACTGCACTGCGCTCTCCCAGGACATTCCGGAGTGCGTGCAGGTGGGTCGGGTTTGCATGCTCTGCTACTCTGTGCTCAGTCAGTGTGAGATCAGAGAGCTGTCCACTGAGCAGGCGCTGCACAAGTGTTTCAGAAATCGGCCGGGGCCAGCCCAGGTGGCAGGTTTCAGTGGTGGCTGGCAGCATTCTCTGACTTTGCCTAATGTGACCTGCTTGTTGTGTGCCCCCTTTCACAAGTGTAGCTCCTCTCACTTTACATTCAGGTTCAGTACAATAGCCAGCAGCATGTGTAACTGGCCCACTGTGCCACAGTTTTTCTGACACCGGTGAGTGAGAGATTTGTAGATTTCTTGACTTTGCATGGTTTGAAGGTTCATCTCCGTACCTGGGTGCTGCTGAGATGCAGACCTGCGCTGAGCTTGTGGCCCCATTACTGTGGGTGACTGAGGGGGGAGGTGTGAGGGGGGGACAGGCGGAGCCAGGTCTACAACCCAGCTTTCAGAAGGGTGGTGGATCTCAAAATCAACTTGAGGATGTGGCCAGCACTGTAAAAGGTTTTTCTCTTCTTTTCTTTCAGAGATAATAGTGGGGAACCACGTATGTGTCCTATGGGGAGGATAAAGTTTTTTTGTTTAAACATTTATTCATTTGTGTGTGGTATATTTGAGGTAATGGACTAATGTAAATGTTTCTTACTGTGGGTTTTGGTGAAACTGTGTCAAACCCTAGGGCTAAGTGCAGGGGATCCTAACCTGTTGTGAGGAGGGGCTACACTGGACATGTGTGTACTTGAGGGCTCTTCCTTCATCAGAACTGGGGTATCTGTGAGCCCTTTAGACTGAGAACTGCAAATTTGAGATGAGTGGGGCTAAGAATGGCATGGACATGAGAACCTTCTGTGGTCACTCTGGTTTGTTGTCAGGCCTTTGGCCACCTGGGCCACACCCTTCTGATGACATCGGGGTCTTCAGCATGGATGGCAGGCGGGGGTGTTGATTTGTTGGGTTTGGGGTTTGCCTGTGGATGCCTGCGAGCCCTTTGTCTGTCAGCCTGGGGGATTGGCTTGTCTACCTTCGGAGGAGGAAGATAGAGAGCTGCTTGTTGGAGCCCCGGAGAAGCCTGGCTGCCTGCGATTCCCCTGGGTCCCTTTGTGCCTCAGTAGTGGCAGGGCAGCCCCCGTCACCTCCGCTGACTCAGAGGCTGGTGGGAGATGCGTTGTGTCATGCACATGGCAGTTTGGTTCGTGTCGCAAAGCAGAGGTAGGAGTTCGTTGTGTCTGTGTGCTTTTCAGGAGAGAGAACGAGGTGGATTATAGGAAGCAAAAATGCTGGGTGTGAACCTGCATCAGCTTTCTTAGCTGTCAGGCGGGAGAGGGCCTGGCTCTGGGGGTGAGGAGATTCATCTAAGCAGGGGAGACCTGTGAGGCACAGAGCTCAGGACCAGTGCGGGTGGGGAGGCTGAGGCCGCCTGTTCGATCTCACTGTCTGGGTGATTTGCTCGTTCCCACGGTGTCCTGCCCACGATGCCCTGCTGCAGCTGGAGTCCACCCGTCTCTGCGTGGGCGCCTCCACCTCCGGGAAGTCAGGGTTGCAGAAGGGGGAGGTGCTGAGAGGCAGAGAAGGCCAGCAAAGGTCAGGGAGAAGAATGTGGGTGAGGGTGGGAGAAGGAAGTGGGCAGGGCCTGGGCTTCACCAGCTCTCAGGCAGGTGGTCGCTGACCCAGCTGTCTTTTATATATTTTGTTTTTAAGGACAGCAACCTATGATTGTGTGTGAGAGAGTGTGGAGTTTTTCACAGTTCTTTTTCATTGCTTTGTGTTCCAGATATACAAATGTCAGATGAAATGATCACATGACACAGTTGGGTGATAATTGGATAGTGATGACATGGAACAACTGATGGAGCCCAGTTAGCAAGGGGTTGGGGACCAAGAATGTCCGGATACCCCAGAATCATGCAGTGATTACTCCCCTGGTTGGGAAGTGGAGAGGGAGGTGGTGAATGAGTTAGCCTTAGGGGAAACACACTGCTGACAGACTACCTGCCCGGCTCCTTTGGGGTTTGCCCTGCCATCCCAGTGACTTGGTGCGGTTGTGCCTGAACCCGAGCCTCCTGCTTCATCGCTCACACAGGGACAGCGATTCCCTCCCTGAGTGCCCGCCTCACACCTGCTCAGACAGGATGGTGGTGCGGGAGGACCGGGGCTGCACGGGTGAAGTGTGTGTTCTCCATCTAGCTGGCATGGGGTCGACACACTTGCACACACAGTGCCTATTTTAGGGAAGCGCTGCTTCCTTAATCTGTTGCCTTGGAAATCCTGCCTCTTTCTCCTTTCACTTTCTGCCCCCTCTGCAGTGATTCAGCAGTGGTTTTTCTGGAGTAGAAGAAACTGCTTTGTGTCAGACCCTGAGTATCGAGGGTGGCAGTGGACGGGGCGGCTGCTGGCTCCTCCCGAACCAGGTGCGGTGTGCAGAGCCTTTCCCCGCTCCCCCGCAGCCTGGCTTCAGCCCCACAGTCCTTTTCAGGGGCCCCAGCACCCTGCAGGTTCACGCTGAGACCAAACCCCCTTCGTCTTCCCATGGATGAATGGAGACCCCTTTATTCTACCGTGCTTTCCCCTAGTTGTGTGTGCGCACTCGTCATCTGCTTCTGGTCTGGACTGTTTCCTTCCTGGTGGCTTGACATCCTTTCCCCATGTCTCCGCTTACCTCTGTGACCTACTTTTTCCTTATTTTTGGCCTATTTTTAAAAATTATTTTCTATTTTTAATTGACACACAGCGAGTACATATGCATGGGTACAGTATGACATTTCAGAACATACATATAAATGGAACAGTTGGGTCAGAGTAATTGCACATCTGTCCCCTCAGGCATTTATCATTTCTTTCTCTTGAGAACATTGAACGTCTTCCATACTAATTATTTTGAAATATTCAATTAGTCATTGTCAACCATGTTTATCTTACTGTGCTATGAAGATTAAAAATTATTAACGACTCATCCTATCCGAGCTGTACCCATTAATCAGCCTTTCTTCCTGTCTCACCAGCTCTTCCCAGGCTCCGCTAACCACTGTCCTATTTGCTGCCTCTATGAGATAAGCTTGCTTCCATATACTGTGTAAGTAAGAACAAGCAGTAACTTTCTGTGCCTGGCTCAGCATAACACCCTTCAGTTCTAGCTGTGCTGCAACAGATGGCAGGATCTTTATTGTGTGTATATATGTGTGTTACATTTTCTTTATCCATTCATCTGTTGATGGATGCTTAGGATCATTCCCATCCTGGCTATTGTGAATAGTGCTGTAATAAACACAAGAGTGCTGATGTCTCCGACAGCTTGATGTCAGTTCCTTTGAATGCGTACACCCTGCACGTAGTGGGACAGCTGGATCAGATGGTAGTTCCAATTCTAGTTTTTTGGGAAGCCTCCGTAAGAACTGTACTAGTTTGCATTGTCACCAACAGTGCATGAAAGTGTGTGAGTTCTCCTTACTCTTTTCTCCGTATCCTTGCCAGTGTCTGTTACCTTTCTGTCTTTTTGGTTGTTGTTTAGGCAGAGGTGTTGCTGTGTTTTCCTTGCTTGAACTCCTAGGCTTAAGTGATCCTCCCAACTCAGCCTCCCAAGTGCTAGGATAGCAGACATATTTTTTGTCTTTTTGATAATATCCATTCTTATTTGGGTGAGACAGTATCAGATTGTGGTTTTGATTTGCATTTCCCTTATGATTAGTGATGTTGAGCATTTTTCATATGCTTGTTGGTCATTTATACATCCTCTTTTGAGAAATGTCTGTTCTGGTTTTTGCCTGTTTTTAAAATCAAGTCATTTATTATTTCACTGTTATTTGAGTTCCCTGGTATTTTAGATATTAATCCCTTGTCCAGTAGTTTGCAGATTTTTTTCTTCAGTTGTCCTTCACTCTGTTATTTCCTTTGCTGTGCTAAAGCTTTTTAGTTTGATATAACCCCATTTTTCAATTTTTACTTTTGTTGCTAGTGTTTTTAGTGTTTTATCTAAAGTTTTTTTTTTGTCCAGACCAATGTTCTGAGTCATTTCTGAATTTAATACATTTAAGTCTTGCATTACTTACTTACTTATAAGTCTCTGATCCATTTCAAATTGATTACCTAATATAGTGAGAGATAAGGGTCATTCTTTTCCTCTGTATATGAATAATCATTTTTCCCAGCACTATTTGTTGGAGAAACTTTTCTTTCTCCAGTTACGTTTTTGCTGCCTTTGTAGAAAACCCCCTATGTGGGTTTATTTCTTGGTCCTCTATTCTGTTCCATTGGTTCATGCATCTGTCTTTATGCAGGTACCATGCTGTTTTGGTTAGTATAACTTTGTAGTATGTTTTGAAATCAAGTAGTATGAGGCCTCCAACTTCATTCTTTTTGATCAGGATTGCTTTGACTGTGTGGGATCTTTGTGGTTCCATATACATTTTATGAGTGTTTTTCAATTTCTGTGAAGAATGTCATTGGTTTTTTGATGACCTATTTTATTTCCTATTAGCCATTCAAGACTTGTTGCCAAAAGGATATATGGATTTAAAATTACCAGTTAAGGCATAAGTTGACTAAAAGGGTGGGGGAGCTTCTATGAGTGCTGTCCCTTGAAGAGGAGTCCATAAAAAGCTGTAACGGTTGCTTTTGTTTCTAACGAGTTACTGCCTTCAGCCACGTGCCTTCCTCCTGAAACTCCAGAGCACAGGGAGCAGGAACCCGTCCTACCTGACTGTGCAGATGCTTCTGCGCAGAGTGCTCACCTGGGCACTGCTCGAGACAGTGTTTGAGGTGCTGTTCTAGGGGCCTGTGAAGTACAAAGTGCATAGCATTTTGAGTAATTTCATTGCGGGGAAGAAAATCTTTTCTTTTGAGCCAACTTGATTATTTAATCATAGTAAGGCATCTGTCTTTACCAGCGTGGATATTAACCTCTTTGATCCAGAAAGAAGGTAAGCAGTGGGGGGCTGTGAAGTAGCGAGTGTCTTTTGTGGGTGAGTTGAGGACTTCAAGAGAAAGAATTCCTTGGTGACAGCAGTTCCAGTGGAAATGGCTCTGCTACCAATGTGATGGGTAAGAAACTTGTAGGTTTTCAAGGAAATCTCAGTCCGTTTCCCCTGGGGAGTGGTGCTGGCCTTTTGCATAGGGTCTTAACTGCGGGTCCTCCTGTGTGTGTCCTAGATACTAACGCCTGTCCAGACAGGCCACGCTGTTTGATGTGCAGATCCATCTTCCTTACAGTGGCCAGCACGAACTCAGCCCCTCCCTAGCAGAGGGGGGTCTGGGCTGTCTCATTCCAGACGGCATTAGACAAGAAGCTGCAGACTCAGGGCAGTAATCGCTGTCATGCCTTAGAACTGGGTCTCGTGAGATTTGATTCCTGTCACATACATGCAGGTTGGCGTCTTGTGAACGGAGAAGGACTGCATTGCTATTTGTTGTGGCAACTGGTAGCCCATGACTCAGATTGTGAACCTGATTTAATGAATTTACTGTAATAAAAACATGGCCTATTTTCTGCCTCATAACCTAGATTTCTCTGCACTCTAGGTGCTGGGCAAGCCAGTAAACGTTTGGGGCAGTAAACAGGAATTCGGCATATGAAAGCTGTTTGCACTTATTGCTCACATAGGCCAAAAGTAGGGTTGACTAGCCTTTTTGGGGTTATAACTGTTGACTGTATTACTATTTTATACAATAACCCTACGACAAAATGAATCTCATTATGCTTAAAAGATCTTGCGAGAATGTACTCACCCTAATCCGAAGCCCAGGGTGAGTTTGAAAATGGTTTCTGGAAAAATGGGTCTGTTACCAAGCTTGCATCTAAGAGTATCCATCCTTATCTCTACTTCTCAGCGTTTGCGGCTGCTTACATTCTGTGTCATTGGATGTAAGTGGGGAGTGATGCAATTGTCAGGATTAGATGTGGTTACACGTCACAGAAGAAACTGAGGAAAAGAGGGTGGGTCAGGTGAGGCATTTGTCTTTCCTGTCCCGGACATGAAGGTGGGCACTCAGAGTCTATGTCCTGCCATTGGTGAAGTCCGGGGCCTCATCTCCGGCATGGTGGCTTGAGGTACAGCCAGCTCGTGGACCTTCTAGATCCCAGGCTTGGGCGGGGGGTGTAGTTCAGTGGTAGAGCACTTGACTCACTTAGCATGTGTGGAGTCCTGGGTTTGATCCCTAGCACTGCACACAAACAAACACAAACACAAACAAACAAACGAACAAAAGATCCCACTACTGGAAGGTTGCAGAAGAGTTGCCCAGCCTGAGGAGTTCAGTGACTTAGCAAGATGCTGTCTCAAAATAAAAACAGAAGGGTGGGGATGTAACTCAGCAGGAAGGCCTTGGGTTCAAGTTCACCAAGTACAGCTGAGTCAGAGACGGAGACAGAGACAGAGACAGAGACAGAGACAGAGAGAGTGAACGAACTTGGACTCAAGCTCAAACTCCTTCAGTGTTTTTCTGGAGCCGTGTGAAATGTGATTAGAAGGGAAGGGGCTGCATGGGCTGGGGGGATTTCAGGCAGAGATGAAGGTCTAGGTGAGGGTCCAGGGATGAGATACCCTAAGCCAAGAGGGGCCCTGGAGTGGAGGGTCCCTCAGGGAGACAGCTGCTTCTTGTGGCCTCCAGAGGGGCTGGCCCCACTTGGCTTACTCTGAGGCCCCGCAGAGAGTTTTGGTCCCGGGGTGTGGAGAGGGCCCCTCACCAGCTGACCTGAGGTTCACACCTGCATCCTGCCTCTACGCCGTGTCATCTGGAGTTTCCTTTCAGGCGGGCAGCCCCACATGTCCACTGTGTCAGAGGGAAGGAATCCAACAGCCAGTTTATTCTAGATAGCAGCAAAGTCAAATGTGTCTTTTTAGAATGTTCACCTTTTAAGAAGCCTGTCAATGCTAGCCATTCCTGAAGTCCAAAGGTGGTCTTTCTGGTGGAGGAACACGAATGGATTGGGAGGAGTGTGGCCTTCCTGGTGCCTTGTGACCAGACCAGCTGCTGCGGTCACTGCCTCCCAGACTGGACGCTGCGGCTGCTGTGGGAGACTTGTGCACTACTCAAGAATCCTGGTAGGGAAACACTCCCCGAATTCATGCTTCTCAAACAAGGAACTTTCTGGCTGTCTTCAGAGCTCATGAGGAAACTCTGCTAATCCGTAATAAGTATTTTTGCCAGCCTCTGAGTTTTTTTTAACTTCTAAAAAAGGTTCAAATTATCAGATAGCCCTTTCTCACCTTCCATACCCTGGGAGTGGCTACTCACCAGCTACAAATGGACACGAGAGCTCTCCTGGTATCCCAGTATCGATTGTTGCTGCCTTCTGTGCCCGAGCTAGTGGTTAGCGTCTGGTGTTTGTCTTTCTAGCCATTTCTTTCCCAGTAAAAACATATCATTTTTCTCATTCTGGGAGAGAAGTGTTTTGCTGAAAGAAGCTTCCCTGTAAATTCACTGGATGCCTTTCCTCTCCCCACATGGCACGCAGGGCTGTGTATTGCTCGCCTCCCACTTCCTCTGCTGTCCTGCGGTGGCTGGCCCTGCTGAATGGATGCTACATGCTTTCTTTTCCAGAGCAAGTAAAGGCTCTTGGGATACCTACGCATGCAGCATGAACGCGGAAAGAAAGGCCAAGGCCAGGGTGGAAGCAGATTTGATTTCCATCTTTCTTCTTGAACCCTTAAAGGAGGAGGCTCCATTGTTGGAGTCTAACAGGGAGACAAGGGCACAGGAGGTGGAAGTTCTCAGAATTTTGGCCCACAGTGGAAGAGGCTCTCAGCACACTTAGTGGCCGTGACCCCGGTTGTGTCAGAGACGCACATTACAGGCACTTGGGAAGTATCTGAATTCAAAATGGTGACTGCCCAAAACTTTTGATTTTGAGTGACTTTTGCCATAAGCATGATCAGAGCACCCACAAGGCACAGAACATGGGCGAATGGCAGGCTGATAGAGCGCTCAGTCAGGGCTTCGTCTGTGGTGACAGGCTGGATGGTGCAGGTCTGCACTGACCCAGGGGAGCATGCTCGTCTCTAGCCCAGCAGGTGCTGCTGTGGGTGGAGTCAGCACTCCATGTCCCTGGTCATGTCTCAGAGAAGGCGCCCAGCACAGTCTCCCTAGTGGGATTCAGACCACTGTCCTCGGCAGGATGGGGGTCAGTGCTGGGCAGCTAAAGGGTAACATAAAAGTGCGGTGACCCGCCAGGAGCACCCCGAAGGGCTGGTGGGCAGTGCTGTGTGACCGGCTCACCTGCACCCAGCTTTGGGCACCTTTGCAGCCTGACTCCCTTGGCGTGTGACTCCTTACCAGGAATTCCCCAAGGGCCTGGGGAAGTGGCTCTGGGTGTTGACTCTGCTGCACTGCACTTCTTGGGAGTGTGGTGTCCCACAGTGGCACGCACATGCGTGAAGGTCGCCAGTGTTCTCTGGGGGATATGCCTGGGGGCACTGTGGACCCGGGGTGTCAGAAGACTTAGGAGTCCTTCAAGGCAGGGACAATTGCTCAGTTTTCTCTGTATTTCCAGAGTGTCGCACAGTGCCTGGCATAAAATAGGTACGTAATCGGGGTCTGTGGCATGAATGAATGGACAGAGCCCCTCTCTCGTGGCTATAAGTAGCAGGAAGAGCCTCTGCTTCCCGGAGGTCAAGCTGGGCTTTATTCTCCCTGAGGCGAGTGAACTGAGACCAGAGCCCTGCGCTACAACTGTTGCCCTAGTCGGTCGTCAGCCTGAAACCAAAATTGTCACCTTGTCCTACTGTGCCTGTCATAGGCGGTGACCTTTTATGTCCTTGGCACACAAGCTGGTCACCTTGCTGCTGGGAAAACCTGGGAGCTGCTTCTGCTGCTCTGGGTCAGAAGGTGCCACCCGTTGGGGTCTGGTCATCTTGTTTTGGGTTTTGTTGGTTTAGTTTTATCAGCTTAGAGTAGATTTCTCCCCTACACGTGAACATGTGCAAATGTACGCAGGTACTGAAAGATAAAGAGAAGTCTGGAAGTGCAGCGGCACCGGGAAAGGCGGGCTGCTCCTCGCCTGAGTTTTAGGGTGCACGTGGGGCCCCGTGGAAAGGTGAGTTCAGGATCAGGAAGGGGCGAGTGGAGGCGTTTCCAGAGACGGGAGGGGCTGGGGAGAGGCCAGGTGGCGTTTGCCGGGTTGGGGACTTCATTCATCACACCCTGGAGGGCCCTCAGACTTTTTTTTTTTTTTTTTTTTGTGGCACCAGGGATTGAACTCATAACCTCGCACCTGCCTGACAGGCATGTAAAGCCGCTGAGCCAAACTCCCGGCCCTTAGACTTCGAATTGTTTTGCTTACATCTTTATTAGTATTTTGAGTGACAGAAGCCACCCCTTAGACCTTGCGTGGTTTGAGGAGGTCCTTCTTGGGTTGTAATATTTTTTATAGCCATACCTTTGCTCTGACCACGCAGCTTTGGGGATTTGCGGGCCAGGATTTAGATTCCTGTCCCCACTCAGGATGTCTCCACAGACGGGTGCCACAGCACACTGAGCCCTGTGTGGCGACAGGTCCTGAGCACCGGCCAGGCGTCCCTGGTGCCACGATGCTGGAGGCGAAGCCGTGTCGGGGGAGCGATAGAAAGGAAAGCCAGTGCTGAAGAGGAATGTTCTGCCCTCTCCAAGCCCACCGAGAAGCAGTGTGTCAGCCGCTAGAAAGAGGAAGCACTGGGCTGTAGAGAACCCCAGAAACCCCGTTTCTGGAGGCAGCGGCGGCAGTTAGCTGCCCGGGGCCCTCCCTTCCAGGATGCAGCTGGCTGGGTAGCTTCTGCAGGCCCCACGTCTAGAGCCCAGCTCGCCTTGTGAACTGCGAAGCAGGCGCGGTGCAGGCTGCAGGAGGCCTGCTGGCCCTGGTGGCCGGGATGGGTGGTCTGGTCATGCGACGTGACGCGGGCGGGCTTGTCTCATGACTCTGCTAAGCCATCCTGGTCTCTGAGGTCCCAGGGCTGCGTGACTTGGAGCCTGGGCTTTGTGAGCTGATTCACGTGGTGACGTAGCAGGGCGAGGGGGCCCAGGAGGAGCTGCAGCAGTGAAAGATGGAGATTGGGGTGATGGCCTCCCTTCTATCCTCTCACCATGGGGTGACACTGCCTCAGAGAAAGGCCCCTTGACGTCCTGAACCCTCTTGTTAGTGGTTGTGCACTAAAGTCAGTTGGTGGAAATTCTCAAACCCTCTCTGTGCTTAGCTGGATTGGACAAATTTGCTAACATTCTACTTTTATTTTATCTTTTCTAGTAGGCAACATTATTGGGGCTTAAAAATTTTAAGGTACAACAGATGGAGTAAAGTCTGTGTCCTGCCCCAGCCTCAGCCACGTAGATTCCCTCCCTGGGGACACCGGTGCCTCCTGCTTCTAAGGCACTCTGCGTGTGTGCTAGCAGACAAATGTATGCGTCATAAAATATTTGGGTGCCCTGGGGTCACGCCACATACTACAGCGTCCCTCACCTCCCCGCTCACCGTCTGCCCCTGGAACCTGAGGAGTGTTGTGTTCCATTGTCCAGTCATGTGCCCTGCCCCTGCCAGGCTGTGCTGTGGACCCTTCAACTGGTATACTCGAGACCTGTGTGTGCTCCCCCCAGCCTATACTTGACCTTATGTCAGCTCCTTGGAAGAGTCTGGCCACCCCCAACCCCCACTGCCGTGCTGTGAGGACTGAGCTCTGGCAGGGCTGAGTCTCACCCAGGTGGGAAGGAGTGAGCAGGCCTAGATGACATTCGGAAGCTCCTCCCCACTGAATTGTGTGGTGGCTTGTCACTTCTTTGAATGGTGGGGAGCAGTTAATTGTTAGCTATTATTTGTACTGTATCTTTGAAATATTACCTTTTTGTTGTGCACAGATCCTGTAAACTAAACCCTTGCATCCTGAATGAGGCTGGTCCAGGCTGTCTCTGATCCCACCTTCAAGAGCAGTGACCCTGAGGGGCTGTCCTCTGCCTGCTCCTGCTCAGGGCCAAGCTGCGGGAGTGAGGGCAGGTGGTTTCCCGGAGGGACCCATCTGATGGCCAAGACCAGAAATGCATGGGCTTCCAGCTGTGATGCTACCTGGCCCAGGTGGCCCAGCTGTGCCCTCATGGTGTGCCGGACGGGACGGCCTGGGCGAAGGCATCATGAATGTCTGTAGAGCTGTGTGGGATGCTTATCTTTGACTCCTGGTCTCCAAGGTGGCATCGTGGTTTGTCCCAGGCAGAGTGTGTGAAGTTAGGTCACCTGGGACAGTCATGGGGACAGAAGACTGCCATGAGGTCTGTCTCTAAGGACTGGGATGGAGGGGTTCCCAGAGCACACTTGCCCATTCTCATTCACATATATTGCAAGTAGTTTGGGTGCACAGGGGAAGCCACCTTTGGTGAGCTGGCCCTGGGGATGTGCCAGAGAGTAGTGCAGTGTCACCTCCCACAGAGAGTCCCAGGTGCGAGGCTCCTGTGGGGGCCAGGACTGCAGAGCTGTGGGGTTTTTTGTGCAAGTGAAGGCCCGACCGACTGTAGGCACCGGCCTGGGGGTAGCCGTATGCTCTGCCAGTGGCTGAGGAGCCCTGAGGTGTCCCTTCTTGCCCTGGCCGTGGCTCACTCTGGGCGCACCAGCTGTTACCTTCCTTCCCTGGTCACGAGAACTAGCTAGTTGTGGCCCCAGGTCTCCCCTGAGCGAACCTAGTCCTGGTAGGAGGCCAGAGAAGAGTGAGTGCAAAGGAGCCAGCTCTGAGGGCCGGCGGATGGCAGTTTTTAGGAGGGGAATAGGGTGCTGCTTTCTGTTCATTTTTCTCTGAAATGCTCCTGAGGTTTTGAGGCTCTACCCTGGGCCCATTGTTCCTGATGGCTGCAGTGGCTTGGTGGAAGGGACAGTCACCAGATCATGTGCAGCCTGGGGAAGAGGGTGGAGTCAGAGTGGCTGAGCCGCGGGGACAGCCCAGCCCTGACACCGAAACCAGTGGAGATAGAGGAGGGCAGGGCAGAAGGGCCACCGGGGTTGTGGGTCCTTGTCTGCCAAGCAGCCCAGAGGAAGCTGAGGCTGCAGTCTGCACAGGGAGGCTGAGGATGAAAACTCGGAGGAAGCAGAATTATTGCACACAGTGGGTTTCAACACATGGACTCACTCTCAAGGAGGAAAATGGAGAGTCGAGCACATGGAACCAGGACTGAGGAAATCAGCAGAGGGCTTTGGAGGAGAGAGAAGGACCTCGTGTGGAGAGATGCTGAGAAGCAGTTGGGAGGGTCAGACACTAGCTCTTTTTGCTTACCAGTCTTCCCTTTGCCCACACTGGCCTGGGCAGGGCGGAGCTTGCAGATCCCACACCAGGAAGCCAGTGCCAGCTTCTCCTTTAGCTGAGAAGGGCTCGTGCCGTGTGTACTCTAGTGAGTGGTCCTGCTCACAGCCTGCTGTCTGCTCCTCGAGGTCTCAGCACAGATTCTACTGTGAGATACTGGAATTAATTGTATTGGGCATTTAGGACAAACGCTCATTGCAAAAATCACATTTATATGGGGCAAGCTGAGTGTCTGTGCAGTCTCAGAAGTACTCCTTTTTGGACAGAATCAGGAGAGACAACCTATGTGAAAGTGCTCTTGTGAGGAGCGCACCGAGCTTGTTCTCCAGTGTGAGGCTGTCGTTTTCCACTGTAGTCCAGAAAGGGTGGCAGCACCTGCCCTTCACTAGGGATTTCGAGAATTTCTTCCATGTGCTGATTGCATCAAACTAGCTTCCCATTTGGTGTCCTGTGTTCACTTCCTGTGGCCGCTTAGCAAACCTGGCAGTTTAAAGTAACAGAAATGTGTTCGTTTGCCTTCTGGAAGCTGAGAGTCCAGAATGGATGTGTGGGGTGGACTGAAGTATTGGGAAGGCTGTGTTCCCTTTGGGAGTTTTAGGGGAAAATCTATCCCTTACCGCTTGTGGCTTGGTGGCTGCCTGTGTTCCTTAGCTCACAGTCCCTATAGTAGTCAGCTTTCCTGTTGCTGGACACAGTCCCTGACACCCACAACTTAAAGGAGGAGAGGTTTAATTTGACTTGTGTGTTGAGGGGGCTCGAAGGCAGAAACATCACGATGGAAGGTCATGGCTGAGCAGGGATGCTCAGTGCGTGGTAGCTGGGAAGCAGAACAGGGTTCCAGAAAGAAGGCGCTGGGGACCAACATGGATGCCAAAGCCATGCCTCCATGAGCCACCCAAACACACCCAGAGATGTGTAGCACCAGTCCCCCAGGCAGATCCCGAGGGAGTCTTACATGGACACTCCACCCTGACCACACTGTCTTCCTTCTGCCATCCTCAGAGTCAGCTCTCTGACTTTGTGACTGTTAACCTGTGCTGTTGTTGTATGACCTTGTTTTGTTCTCTCTGGAATCTCTCTCAGCCTTCTTTTTTATAAGAACATTTGTGATGGCATTTAGGGCCTATTAGAATAATCTGAAATAATCCCCACATTTTGAGATCCTCAGTTCAATCATCTGGACTCTCTTTGCCGTAAAAGATAGCTCACAAGTCAGGTGTGGTGGTGCACGCCTGTAATCCTAGCACTCTGGAAGACTGAGGCAAGAAGATCACAAGTTTGAAATCGGGCTGGGCCACTTAGTGAGACGCTAAATAAAAGAGGACTGGAGATGTAGTTCAGCGTGCAGGCCTTGGGTTCAGTCCCTGATACTGGTGTGGGGGGATAGCTCACAGGCTCCTGGGATTAGAACATGAACACGTGAGGATGTCATTTGTCCTACCACCCCTCACAGCAGCCTCATGAGGACTGTCCTGTCCAACATACAGTAGACCCAACAAGATGCTCAGACCGAGCGCAAGCCATTTTTCTTTCCTCTCTCTGTCCCTTTTGGGTAGGATATTGTGATATTGCTGGACACTCCTTCGATGAACAGGTAAACCCCTGCCATTTTCCTGTGGTGTTACACTGATCTGAAAAGCACTAGAGTTTCGGGGTCAGATGTGACGGTTGGGCCTTGCCAGAGATGGGGTTGTTGAACAAGTGAATCATAGATTCACTCAGGCCAAGTGGCATTGGACAGCTGCTGCCTCATTTGTGCGTTGACCATGAACAACCTTCGGGCCACAGTAAGAGTTAGATAGGATCACGTGGGTTTAACGCTGCGCAGGGGTGGCCCAGCAGAGGTCTTTGTGGGGTTCTCATTTCCTTTGAGTTCTGTCCCAGCCAAGAAGTCAGGTGGGCAAGGCCAGGTGACTCACAGGATAGACGTGTTCCTGCTTGAAAGAATCAGTGCTTTATTTACTTTGCTGTGGTCCATGGGGTTGAACCTGGGTGTAGGGGAGGGTCTTCCACTGATCTGTGTCCCCAGCGTTTTTATTTGTTATTTTGAGATAGTGTCTGGCTGTGTTGCCCAGGCTGGCCTCAGGTGTTTGATGCTCCTTCCTCAGCTTCTGGAGGAGCTGGAAGTACAGGGCTGTCCCGTCATGCCTAGCTTGACTCATTTGTTGAATGACTCCCAGGCAGTCTAGTAGAATTCCTGCCCTGGGGGGTGAGAGTAAGAACAGAGATTATAAAAAATCATTACAAAATTTGGAACCAAAGATACAGCGAGAGGAAAAACAGCCTTCAGTTGTGAATATGTGTGTATTGTATATTTATGTATTATAAACAACTTGATGAAAATTTGTAGTAATTTGTGTTCTGAAATCCATTCTGTCTCTTCAGTTCATCCTTTTTATCTCTTTTTGCCTCAGCTGGTGACGACAGGTCATCAAGGTCTCTGAAGTCCCTCAGGTGGTGGTCACAGGTCAGTGAAGTCCCTCAGTCGCTGGCTTTCCAGGCCCCAAAGGAGCTGGGAGGCCCCGTTGTCTCCTTGTGTAGAGTGCAGGGCCACCTCCTCTGGCCCTGTGCCACACACGGGCTCCTGGTAGCGTGTGGCTTCTACCTCTGGCTTAGTGCTGTCATCTGCCCAGCCCTTAGGGACAGTGGCTTGGCCATCGGGCCTCAGATTCCCTCTGGTGCTGGCAGTGTGCCCAGACTCGTCCTGTCCACCTTGCTGTCCTTGTTCTGTGTCCTGCCCTCCCTGCAGTGGCTTAGGAAGAGACCTTGCCTCACCATGCATTTTAATTTAACTCTTTGGAGCATTCACTGTATGCCAGGGCCTGTGGCTCGAAAGAGTAACAGACATTCCCTGTCTCAGGTCCCAGTGTCCAGGGCTTTGAAGCCTCACTGGGTGCTGAGTGCTGTGCTGTGCCGTTTCCTGGAATCCCCTGAGCACCCTGAATGGCAAGTGCCTGTCCCACCTTACAAACATGAGCCTGGAGGCTCAGAGACCCTGCCAGTCCGTGGCATAGCAGGAGTCAGAGGTCTTCCCAGACACAAAGCTGTCTCTTATCCACGTACCAAGTAGGGCTCATCCAGGGATAGACCAGCCATCAAACCCCAGGAGGGAGAGGAGGTGACCCACTGGTGACAATGTCTGTCTGTTCTTTTTTATGAGAACCCTTTTTCCATGTCTGTCTTTAAGTACTTGTCCCACACTTGTGTATAATCCTGGGTTCTGGATTATGGGCGTGTGCCCCCACACCCAGCTCCAGATAACTTCTGAATGAGCTTTTAGAATACAGTCTTTTGGGGCCAGGGATGTAGCTTAGTGGCACCACAGTGCCTGCCTGGCAAGCGCAAGGCCCTGAGTTTGATTCCTGGTACCAAAGGAAAAAAAATATAGCCCGTTGGTTGAACTGCCCATAAGTTTAGCCTCACCTTTGTGGAGTTCCAGATCTGAATTTTACAGGTGTTTATGGTGCTTAGCTTTCCAAAGCAGTGAGAACCACGATCTAGTTTAACAGATAATAACTCCTGGTAAGTCCCAGTGGAATAATTGTGAAACGTTGAGGTTTAGCAATAAGAAGGTGAGATTCTTAGCCACCCCAATTTTGATGTCTCAGTAAGGAAAACAAAAATTTAAAGGTGCCACCCCAGGAAGGGTTTTGTTTTAGATCAACAAAGTCCCCAGCAGGCCGAAGTGTGCAGGGGCTCTGGGAAGGTGCTTAGGTCGCGGGCTCTAACCTCAATGGGTTAACCCTGACACGTGTGCGGTGAGGAGGTGGGGCCTGGCTGGAGGAATAGGTCACTGGGGCATAGCCTGGAAGGGTGTATTCTTGTCCATGGCCGTCTTCTCTCTCTGATTTCCCCCCATTTCTGCTTCCTGGCTGCCATGAGGTGAGCGGCTCTTCTTCCACCACACCCTCCTGCCAGGAAGTCTCTGCCTCACCACAGGCCTTAGAGCAGTGGACCAGCTGACCGTGGGCTGAAGCCTTTGACACCACGAGACAAAGTCAACCTTTTCTCCTTTAGGTTACATGTGTCAGGTATTTTGTCCCAGCAACAGAAGGGTGACTAATATAGGAGGGAAATGAAGGAAGGAAGGAAGGAGAAGAAAACCCAAGCCTGAATGGGGCAGTGCCGTGTGTGGCTGGTGAGGAGCATTTCTGGTCCTGAGACCAGTAGATTGTCTTGTTTGGTGGTTCTATTGATCTTGAACCCAAGGAGTCTTGGGTTTGGGAAGGAGAAGTAGCACGCTGTTGGGGTGAATGGTAGCAGTCTCTGAGCCCCTGTGGCCATGGCTCACAGCAGGGTCCCAGCTCCAGCTGAGGCCAGACCCAGAGCTCGTGAGAGCCAGAAAGAACCCAGCCAGGAGGCCTCCCAAGGCCGAGGCTGGGGCAGTGTCCCCCAAGCAGGGGCGAGCCAGCCAAACAGCCTGGGAAAGGCGAGGGTTGGGCATGGGAGAGAGAGCCTGAAGGTGAGAGCGCAGGTGCGACTTGCTCCACCCTGGCTGTCTTCTGGATCCCTGGGGTTTTGGGAAACAGAAACGCGGGCTCGCCACCCGTCCCAAGGCAGTCCCTGTGACCTGGGGGGAGCGGCAGCACTCATCCCTTTCCTGCTTGGCAACACCGCATCACAGCCGAGGCAGAGAGTGGTGGGCTGCAGAGGCTCAGGACTCCGTTCCCGCTCTGGCCTGACCTCCTGGCTCTGTGCCGTTCCCTAAGTGTGAGCCTCAGGGCCCTGCACCTCCCAGAGGCTGTGAAGACGAGATGCAGGGCACCAGGGAGGGTTTCGCCCGGCAGCAGAGGCCAGGTCGTGACTGAAAGGAAAGAGCCAGCTGCAGGTGACCTCCCTGGCCTTGCTCCCTTCATGGTCCTACCTGATAAAACTACAGCCCTGGCTCTACTGCCTCTCAGCACAGTGGCACGTGGCTGGCGGGAGAACGTATCACCATGCTTACAGGTCTGGAATTATGACCACCAAGCTCCAGCGAGCCGTCGGGAGTGCTTGGCACTCAGTGTGTTCTCCTAGAGTGCGGTGGTCCACTTGTTTATAAAGAGTCTGCTAATGACTCTTTCAGCCTTTTCGGGCTGTATCGTCTCTGTCACAGCAGTACTCAGCTCTGCTGTGGGGACACAGAAGCACTCGGAGACAGTGTATAAACAAATGGCTGTGTATGGGTAAAACTGTGGTGTACCAAACAGGCAGTGGGTGGGATCTGGCCCCTGAACTGCAGTTTGCTGCTGACCTGTCCCGAGCTGTGATTTCCTACTCGCTTCTCAAGCCCCTGATGTCACTGGTCTCTACTCTTACCCTGACCTCACAGAGCCTCCACATCTACCTTCCCACTGTCTCCTGCACCAGACCTCAGGCCGGTAGCCTGCCTGGTCCTCCTGCGTGGCATCTCTTCCTTTACATGGCTCACTTGCTCTCAAAGCATCATTAGTCTTGGCTCAAGTATCACCTTCTTACTCATCCCATCCTGGCAGCTGTATCGAATGTGGCAAGCCACCCCCCGCCCCCAGCAGTCCTGGCTATGGCAGCTTGGTTGCCATCTCTTGGTTGCTGTCATCATCAAACCATGATGTTGGTGTGGGATGGGACACACACCGGGCCTTGATGCCCAGGCAGCTGTTTGCACATTCACCCTTTGCAGAGCAGTCAGCGGCTGTGTTTGCAGCAGAAGTCCTATGAGTGACCTGGCCAGGACCTTGCCACCTTGGGCGTGTGTTACAGCCAGCTGTCTAGCACAAGAAAGGGGGTCCAGGGAAAGGGGACCACTGTGGGAGAAGTCCTACTTTCTCCTTGGTAATAACAGCTACTTTCCTTTTCATGAAGAGTTTAGGATTTACTGCCCGCTCCCTGCAATGCGCATTGAACCTGGGGCCTTTGCACTGAGCTGTATGCTCAGGCCTGCTTTTTATTTTTGTCTTGAGCAATTGTCTCCCTAATTCAGCAGCTTTGCCAGGCTGCTGTTGGACTTGGACTTGTTCCTCTCAGATGTTGAAACTGAGGCTGTCAGGAGATTCCCTGACCCTGATAGCGTCACCGTCAGGCTGGCAGCAGCATTCTGGACTGATGGCTTCTGTGAGGACTGTCCAGCTTTCTCTTTTTTTACTTTCTTTTCCTCTTTTCTACTTCTTGAGATGCACCTTTTGGGGAGTGTAGATCTGGCTTGGGTGATGCCCGGGGGGAGCTGTGGGGTGGGGGACCAAGTTCAGAAGCAGCTCTGTCACCTGGTGCCTTCCTGGCCAGAGGCCTGAATGGCAACAAGCCCCTGCCGCATGGAGGGAGGTCTGCCTGCTGTGCTCTGAGTGGAGGGTGCAGCCTGCGTCCCTGAGTGTCCCCAACCTTACACCAGGAGGCGAGGCCCACTGCCCTTGGGCCCCTTGCAGGGAGCTTTGGTGGGCAGAGCTCTGGCACCAGGAACAGAGGGAGACGTGGTGGCCAGTCAGGTGATCACTTCTTGGGCTGCCTCGGGTCAGGTGTGGCTCAGTGACGTTTCTTTCACTGCCCTCTTTGAGTAGGTTTTCATGCAGTTGTATTTTTGCCATAACTTTACTGACCTGTAGTTGCAGAAAGCAGGATGGCTTGGACCATGCTTGTTTGATCTGAGGTCACACTAAAATAGTTTCAGTGGGGTTAGAGGCCTGCCTATGTGTGAGTGTGTGCGTGCACACATGTGCGTGTAGCTCCATTGTGGACAGCTACAGTAAATGATGTCTGACCTGAATTCTTTGGGAAGTACCAGTTCCTTAATATTATTATTATTATTATTATTATTCATTCTATGTTGGAGAAAAGAATGGATGACCCTGAGTGATTAAAATTCTTTTGAGTTTTCAGAGGTTTTTTTTTTTTTTTGTCTCCATTTTAGAATGTGGCAGTATTGCTAAGCTGTTAGAGAAGTGTAGAATTAAAATACTTAGCAGGTGGGAGTGTCCGCTGGAAGTCACACCTGCGCCTTCTGTGGTGTCTGCGTGTGTGTGTAATATCACTGTGAAACCATCTGAGCGTCCTGCATGCTGCGGGGTGGATGTCAGCTGCCCTACAGCAGGGGGCTCAGCCCTGCACCCAGGAGCTGGGCCCAGGACCCGGGTGTGTCTGCTAAATGGACGCAGGAGTGGACGCACTGACCCTGCTGCTTTGCAAGCCTTCTTTTCCCTTATTTATTTAGAGTTCCATTAATATCAAGCCTCCACGATACTGTTGACCTTGTTTGCAGATTTGCCAGAGGCCCCTGGCAGGGCTGAAGTGACAGATCCCCAGCAGATGCGCTCAGCTGTCCCTTGCACCGGCTGTGCCCCAGCGCGCTGGGGACTGTGGGGAGGGTGGGAATGGAGTCCAGCCCTGGGGGCAGTGCTCCGCCCATGCCCACAGGAGGAGGTAAGTCGGTGACAGTCCAAGGACCCAGGCCACTCTGGCCACATCAACTGAAGATGTGTCCCCCTTGGACAGCTTTTCGTCATGGGCTGCTCTGTCCTCTGGATGACGCCTTCCTGAGGAGAGGCTGAGGAGCACATTGTGTCACTTCCCGCAGCCCCAGCCTGGGCTCACACTGGTCGGTGGGGGACCTGTGAATCCAACTGCGAAAGCAGCTGAAGGAAGGGCAAGTGATGGGCAGGGTTGGAGTGCCTCTTGTTTCAGAGGTGGGAACTGAGGCCTATTCCGCCTCCTTGGTCTCAACCAGGGCCAGAGCTGGATCTGGAGCCCAGGCCAGGCCTCCTGTCCTCTGGGAGCCATGTGGGATCCCCAGCAGGGGTGGGGAGGGCACTGGGGGTGCCGTGTTAAGGGCTTTGGTGTCCATGGTGTGTCTGGTGAGGCTGTCTCCCAGCACAATTCACACACCGCGGGATGTCTTTGAAGCATTTCCAGTTAGAGTTTGTTTCTTGCTTTGCTGTCTCACCTTCTTTGCGGTGGTGGAAATACCGGAGCTGTAGGTTTCACCTGTGCTCTGAGGAGCCCTGTGGGAGGCGAGCCCTTCACCCTGCAGGCTTCATCACGTTGTGACCTGTCCGGGGTCTCCTGCCAGGCCACTGACAGACGAGACCCAGAGCAAGCTCGGACCCAGCTCACTGGTGTGTTGTGACAGTAGGAGGCGGCAGACCATCCAACCGGCTGCCGTCACCCCAACATCCTGCAGCCTCTACACCCCTCACTGCCTCCTCAGCCTAAGGGAGGTGCAGGAAGATCAAGTTCATTATTTCATACTCCTAGCTCCTCCTCTCTCTCTCTTTAAACAGTCAATGTTATTGTAAAATGCATTTTAAAATAATTTAGCTCATGGACCAAACCCCTCGGGGCAGTGGGGATACAACATTGATTCTTCTGCTTTCTTGTAATCATTTAGTAGCAGCTCGTCGGGGTCCGGCTTTGTGCTCAGTGCTGAAGTGTTCATGTGCACGATGATTTAGTCCCTTCTACTAAGGAGCTGGGAGACAAAGATTTACAGGGAATTAAAAAGCTTTTCTCCCTTAGGGCCACAGAGGCGACTGTGTCACAAAGAACAGTGGGAGTTTATTCCTGCCCGGATGAGAGGGAAGCATCACTGATGAATTGCTGTTTAAATTGGTCATGAAGTCTGCATTAGCTTTCCTTGCTGTAGCAGAATACCTGAGAAAAGCAGCTTCAAGGGGGAAGCATTTCTTTTGGGTCAGCTGTGCTGTTAGGCCTGTGGCGAGGCAGACGCATCGTGGTAGAGCAGGGCCACCCTCACTTCCTTGGTAACCAGGAAGGAGGCAGCTGCAGAGCCGGTGCAGGCAGTGTCCTCCTGCTTTTGTTCCCTCTGAGCTCCCACTGTGTTGGACGGTGCCACCCGCATTCAGGGTGGCCTCTCCACTTACGCTGCTGTCCCGCAGGTCAGTCATCTCTGGAAACACCCTCACAGCACACCCAGAGGTTGGCTTTGCTAATTTCCAATCAGTCAAGGTTGGCCCTCATGACATGGGAATGGTCAAACGGATGAGAACAGGCAGGGCACTGCAGGCGGAGGGCACAACCTGAGCCAGGCCTGGAGTGCTGCCTTGGTCCTTCAGAAACAGCCTGTGGGGTCTGGGGCAGGGGGATGGGCCAGAAGGGCTGGCCTGGTGATCCGCATGCTGCATCCTGTTTGTGCTCAGAGTTCTGTGGACTGGGTGTCAACCCCTCAGTTTACAAGTCAAGAGAGCCCTTTTAAAACTGTGTGCTACACTCTGGTTTGGGTCCAGGCTGGTAATCCCAGCACTGTGGGAGGCCAGGGCAGGCAATTTAGAAACTTAGCATGACCCTTTTTCAAAATAATAAAAAAGGGCTGTGGATATAGCTCAGTGAGAAGGCCCTGGGTTAAATCCCCAGTACTGCTAAAAACAAATTTAAAAAAAAAATCATGCTGCATTTCAAGTACCTAAGTCATCCCTCCAGCTGTTTTAAACTCAGTTCTTTGCCAATAGGGATGATGGATGAGGTAGCAGAGGCTGCATAGACCTTGGATAAAGCAAAATCATAGGTAACACTAAAGGAGTTCAAATATGGTACAAAATAAATTTAATCTGATTAAAATGACATGGGAAATTTAGCAGCATATTGAGCTTTTTATTTTTATACTTCAGGCATCAATAGACCCCATGAGGCCCTAGTAGCCAGAACTGACCCTGGTGGTGTTGCCCCTTGTGGGGTAAGTAGAACTCTGTTGCCCACTCCATCCTGCTTCCCAAGCCTGGGACCAGGCCGAGTGGAGCACCCTGCCTTGGTGGAGAAACACAGGCCTCTGGCCAGGTGGGGCGGGGGGCCATGTGTCCCCCCTGGTTGCCAGTAATTACACATAACAGTACGGAGCGGTTATAATAGTTTTAATTTTAAAATTTTTCCCCCCACAAATAACACTTTCTTCTCATTTGTTCACCAGGACTAAGCCCTAAGTGTTTAATCTGTCCGCGGGTAGCTCAGATTCAATGGCAGAATCTTACTCAAAACACAAAGCTTTGTTGATTAACAAGTTTTCTTTGCAGTGAGATTTTGCCTGTTTTTCTTAATGAAATGAGTCAGGCTTGCCACCTGAAAATTTTTAATCTAAAAAATTTTAAAGAATTTAATTAGAAAACTAGACACATCTATCACCTTGCACTAATCTAAAGCCAAAATGAATCAAAGATCTCAATATTAAAACAAACACTAAATCTACTGGAAGACAAAGTAGGTAGAGCTCTTGAAGACATAGGTGTAGGCAGAGAGGTCATGAACAAAACCCAGACTGCATGGGAAATACTTCAAAGAATCAACTGGAATCTCATCTGATTAAAAAGCTTTTGCACATCAAAAGAAATCACCAACAGAGTGAAAAGGCAACCCACAGAGTGGGAAAAAATTTTAGCCAATTGTCCTTCAGACAGAGGACTTCTATCTAGAACTTACAAAGAATTGAAAAAAATCAGGCCCCCCAAATTCAAAGACCCAATCAAAGAATGAACATCTGAGATGAATATGCTCTTCTCAGATGAAGAAATACAAATGGCAAATAAATATATGAAAAAATGTTCAATATCACTGGTCATTAAGAGATGCAAATTAAAACAACACTGAGATTCTACCTCACCCCAGAAAGAATGGCTAGTATCAGGAAACCAAGCAATAACAAATGCTGGAGGGGCTGTGAGGAAAAAGGAACCCTTCTTCATTGTTGGTGGGAGTATAGACTGGTATCACTACTTTGGAAATCAATGTGGAGATTACTTTAAAAACTAGGATTAGAGGTCCCATTCCATCCTGTTATTCCCCTTCTGGGTATCTCCTGAGAAGAGTTAAAAACATCATACCACAGCAATATATGTACACCCATGTTTATAGCAGCGCAATTTGTAATAGCTAAATCTTGGAAACACTCTAAATGCCCATCTACCAAAGAATGGATTAAAAAGATGTAGTATTTTTATACAATGGAGTCCTATCCAGCTATAAAGAAGAATAAACCTGAGACTTTCGTAAGTAAATGGATGCAATTTGAGACCATACTCATAAGTGAAATAAATCAGGCTCACATGTGTAAACATCGTATTATCTTCCTAGTGTGAGAAACAGAAAGAGTAAGGCCTAAAATGCACAACAGGTGTTGTGAAATGGGAAGAAACTAAGATGTGTGGAAGGGGAAAGGACAGAAGGGAAAAGGGGAAAAATGCAAGTCAGTTATACTATTAAATCTCTTAGTTCATTAAAAAGGAGAGTTTGTGCTAATATCAATTGGAGGTTTTTATGCCCATTATCTTATACCTTGAGCAACTCCTTTTAAGATAATAACATGTAATGTATTAACTTTTGTTATTCTCCTATTACTTTGTTACGAAATTTTGTTTTACCTTTTTTCCATAAAAAAAAATGGTTCACAGGATAATGAAAGATCACATTGTAGAAACTTTATTAAAGTTTGAGCTCTGCCTGGGATTTAGCTCAGTGGCAAAGCACCTGCCTGGCAATTGCAGGGTCCCAAGTTCGAGCCCTGGTACCAAAAAAAAAAAAAAGTTTGAGTTCCTAGAACTTGCATTTTGCTTCTTGGGTGTTCAGTGACTCCTAGCACTGGGTGCAACGTTGCCAGGGCACGTAGACTACTGCACTTCTCAAACTGACACTGTGTCAGTTGATCTGAGACACAGCAGCACAGGAGGGTCAGCGCAGGAGCTCCCTGGAGCAGGGCCCCTCATCCGCTGGGCTGCCCTGTGCCTGGGGCAGAGACTCTCACACCTGTTCTCCCTTCTGCTGCCCCGTTTGTGTCCCTTTCCCTGCCCTAGGGTCTCCGAGGCTCACTGGACGTGGGGCAGAGCCCTGCCGGGGAGGGAGCCGGGACCTGGCTTCGGAAACCTCTCCTGGCCCCTCTGAGTTTACTGTCATCCAGGAGGTTTTCCTTGGCACAGCAGCACCTCGGAACAGTCAGGATTGCCCTGCCTGGCCTCCTAGCTTCCAGAAATGCTCAAAGGGCCCTCCAACCCCTCTCTTCCTGGCTCAGGAGGACAGGAGGCCTAGTTTGTATTTTTAATAGATAATTAGCCTTCATCCAGGCCTCTTTCCTGCTGTAAAATTTCCCTGTTCCCCAGCTACTTACAGCCCCTTCCTGGCTGACCCAGCATGTGGCCTGAGTGTTTCCAGAGTTCCTTTTCTTGTTGGATAGAAGAACCCGCACGGTCTTGGGACTGTCAGATTGGCTTAGTTGTAGTGTCTGTACTAACAGCAGCGACACCTACCTAGTGTTTCTGTGTGCGGGGTACATTTACAGAGATTAAACTGTCTAGCTTTGATAGCCACCCCACAAGATAGATGCTTCTGGGTGTCCACTGCACAGAGGGGAGACTGAGGAGCCACAGGTTAAAGGCGTTGCCCTGGCTGGTGTAACTTGGTGTGTGGCAGTGCAGGATTGGAACCCACGTGACCTGGCTACAGAGACTGTGCTTCTAACTCTCAGGCTAGGCGAGGCTGAACTGTCCACCTCAGGCACACTGTTGGCCCTTTGTCCTGAACAGTTCTGGTGGCCCAGCCTGGTTTTTCTGCCTGGATTGGGGAAGCCACGACCTGTAGATCCAGGACACAGCAGGTGACTGTGCCAGGAGCAGCTTCACGCTGCTTTCTCCGAGGTCTCAGGCATTGTGTTCCCAGACTCACCTGATAGCAGGGGGTTGACCAAGGTCTCCATTTCCAGTCTAGGCCTGTTTTTGCTGTGATCACCTCTCCTGCCTGGCGTCCCCGGGCCCTGTCAGTATTGGCCTTGTGGGGACCAACCTCTCTGTGAGAGAGCAAGACCACGAGAGAGACTCAGGCCCCCGGTCGTGGCTGTCCTTGTTCAGCCCAGAGGTCAGGAACCCAGGGAGCTTGAGGAGGGTTCTCCCTCCATCCCACGCTGGCTCACACCTCTCTCTCTCTCTCTCTCTCTCTCTCTCTCTCTCTCTCTCTCTTTCTCTCTGTCTGCCGGGAGACCACGATTCCAAGAGGGAGGAGAGACCCAGGCCCCCTGAATGGGACAGCTGGGCCCCTGAGGGAGGCGAGCTGCAGGGCAGAGGTCAGAAGCAGAGAGGACAACTTTCAAGTCAGGGCTGTGAGCCGCCACATTACCTCTGAGGGCCTCAGAGTCCTGGTCCTCAAAATAGGGCTGGGGCGGGAGTTAGTTGCATGCCGCCTACACCCTGCACCCTGTACCTTCTGCTGCGGTGCAGTCCTGATCCCCAAACCTGGAGTCTGTTTAGTAGGAGCTGAGTTTGAACTTCCTAAAATAGGAGGTGCTATTTTGGACCCTGCTGTCTGAGAGGGTTGTGTTTAAAGCTAGAGTAGAGTGTACATTTTAATTTGCAGGTGTTTCCTTTCTCTGTCTCAGCCACACGCTGTTTAAGTCTTGGTGCCCTCCCGCTCCCTCCCGGGTCACAGCCCCAGGCAGACCTGGCATACGGGCTGAACTTGTCAAAGGCCTCAGCTTCAGTAGGATGGTGGGTGACCTTGGAACGTGGAGGACTCCTCGTTGGAGGCCAGGGACTGACCCCTCTGTGTCCAGGGAGCTTTGACAACAACATTCTGTTCCTTGACATTTGTGTGGCGTTCTAGGACCAGGTCCAGTGTCAGGAGCTTGAGGGAATCCAGGGCAGGAGAGGCTGAGCCGGTGCGTAGCCTTGCTGTGTTCTGTCCAGATCCCCCAGAGCTGCACTCCAGTTAGCACCCTGGCAGGGGGAAGCTGACCACACCTAGTTCCTAACCGACGCTAGGTGGGTAAGCACCTGGGTGGTAAGACCACCTTTCCCCATCTTCTTTGCAGCAAACCATGGTGGTCTCTGTGGTCCTTTGATGGTATAGCTGAGCAGAGGGCACCAGCCTCAGTTGGAGAGTGGAGGGCATGAAGGTAGGCGGTGAGGTGGGTAAGGGGGGGACGTGGGATGGAACCAAGGAAGAGGGGGCAGCAGTCCCATTCTATCCTGCCCATTCCTGAACCACGCCCCACTCAAGTGATTAACTCATTGGTACCACCTGCCAAAAACCGGGCTGCTACTCTCACTGCTCACTGATTGTCAGGGCTTGGGGAGGGGTCCTCGGGTGGCAGGGTGGTGCTGATGGGATCTGCTGTGCTGCAGATGGGGGCTCCTGTGTGCCTCGTGGGATGTCCCAGGTGCAGCACTTCACTTCTGAGGACCGTAGGGGCCGGCTGCTGTGGCGTAGTAATCACAGGCCAGTTCTAGTTGAGGGGCCCTCACAGGTAAGGTGGTGTAGTCTGGTCAGGGCGTCTGTGCATGGGATCATTGGTTTGAACCAGCTTGTCTCAGCCTGGGAACCAGAGTCGTGACCCTGCTTCAGGGTCTTCTCACAGGTGCCAGGAAGCACAGATCTCCACTGTAGCACATAGCCCACAGTGTTTGTGACCCAGGGTGACCAAATGGCAGGAGACCTAATGGACACACAGCGTTATCACTAGGGGGTCCCAGTGACTGTCTGATATGCAGAACAGCTCCAGAGAAGCTGGAGAGGGAGTCACTTCCAAGGAAAACCATCCCCGTGGTCTGCTTGGTTCCTAGGTGGCTGACTTGGATTGAATTGGTTCCCACAGTGGTGTTGGGAGCCTGGTGCACCCAACCTGGGCCGGCCTCTGCCTAGGGCCCCTGCTTGGGTACCTGTGTCAGCTGTCCTAGGGGCTGTGCATGTTTCTAAATCTGGCCCCTGTGCCCCCACCAGTATGTGTCTTGTTAGGAAGCCTTTCCTGGGGTGCTGTCTTCTCAAGCCTTAAAAACTGTCTCCAGGCATCCCCCTGGGATGGGGAGCAGTCTCCAGGGAGTGCTGCCCTAGGTCACTGCTCCCTGCAGCAGTACTGGCGTGGTGTCCTCGGCCTCTGGTGAGACCTAAAGCCTTTCATTCTGTTTCTGCAGCGCTCTTGCTTGGGCACGCGGGAGATCACTCCTGAGAGAGGGCTCCCTGGGCCTCTGACAGGTGCTGGGCCTTGCACCAGGGGTTTGTCAGGGATCCGTGCACAATCCTAGGCTACCTAATGGGGCAGTCATCTTAGAGAGAGGTGGAGTGACTTGTCTAGATTTTTATCTGGGGCCCTGTCATTTGTGCCCATGGCACAGAATAATGCTTCTTGCTGTAGAAAGGATTGTGGTGTCGTTCTACTATATTGGGAACCTCCCTGCAGACTATGGTCGCCCTGCACTTCAAGCCCCAGGCTGAGCCCCAGGGCTGAACCTGGGTTTTCTGTCCTCTGGGTCTCTTCTCTCTCCTATGGTCCAAGGTGTTTGTTGGTGGCCCCTTGGTACAAAGGGGCAAATACCTGAGGCGACCAGCCAGCTCCAGCGCATTTGCACACACGCCCTCTCTGTGTCTAGCCAGCAGCCCTGGCCAGCAGAAGGCGCCCCTCTCCACCCCCAGCCTCCAGTGTGTCGGCTCTTCCGCTCTCCAGCCAGCCCACCTTGTTGCTGCCTGCCACCCCTGGGTCCACGTGTCTGCACCACTCTCACCCTGCGCCTGCAGGGGTGGAGGTGTGAGCAGGCCGCTGGAGACCCCTGCACTTCTCGGGCCTTCCAAGCCAGGAGGGCGGAGTGGTGCCACCAGCGCCTAATGTTACATGCCAGTCAGGCTGCCACTGAGGGCCCCCTGCCCACTACCGAGCAGCAGCCCCTTCGCATGGTGCAGGGGACGGGAGGAGGCCCCAAGGGTAACTGACTGTGGGTCACACGGGTGTGCTGCCAGCTCCCTTGCGGGTGACCTTTCCATGCCAGCTCTCCTCAGAGCAGTGTCCCGACAGAGCAGAAGTTAGCCAGAGCACCTCCCCGTGTCCATCCCACAATCCAGGGTGTCGCCGAGTGTCTCAGCGAAGGCCCTGGCCCTGCAGAGAGCCGGAAAGAGAGCAGGAGGCGGGGGCACTGTGGGCCGCGTGTGACCGCTGAGTGGGATGAGAAGTTGTGGAACTCTGAAAATGACCTGGAGAGAAAGAAACTGTGCCTTCCTCCAAGCCTGCTGGCATCCGCTATCCCATTGCCAGCGCGGGCACTGGGCACATAGGAAATGCGCCTCTCCTCACGTCCCGGGCTCTCCTGCCCTCACGCTCATTTCTGCTGCTGGCCAGTGGCCCCTGGATAGTCCTGTGGCCTCTGACAGTGCTGGTTCCTGTAGGGAGCTGCATTTGGCGTAAGGTCAGTGCAGGCTTTACCTGTCTGAAGCAGTTGTAGGTATAAGAATTCTGTGGCCCTGTTCTTATAAAATGGTGCCACTTACACGAAGCTTCAGGTGGAGCTTAGTGGAGAGGGGATGAGTTTGTCAGAGCTTCACGTGGCCCCGTGTACGCAGGCTGCTTCACACTGGGGAGAGAGCTCTAGGCATTCGACTCCCCCGGTCAGCTGGGCGTTGCCAACCCCTGGGGGAGGGAAGCTGCCCTCCGTGCCTTCTTCTAGCTGGTAGTGATAAAAATGTTTACTAGCCCAGCTTTATATGAAAAATGGTAAGAATAATGTAGCCTGAGATTATTTTCGTTACAATTGAAACTACATACTCCTCCCCACCCCCTGAATTTGCGTTTCCTTATTTCCATCTATTTGACTCTGTATTTTGTGCCCCAGCCTTCACAGGTTGTGCTGGGGACAGGGAGCCAGTGCGGCTGACTAATATTCTCACTTTCAGTCTTGTGAGGCCGTGGTCAGAAACAGCCATTTCTCAAAAGGAGCTGTGTACGCAGCTGCGCGGGGGCGCGTGCGGCGGGGGCCAGGTGCGGCGCTGTGGGGCCCACTCTCGATGGATCAGGCACCGTCCTTGCCTCATCCTTCCGCTTGCTCTGCTCTCCTGACAGCTGTGGGTGCCGGGGTAGCCTGGCTCCACCGCCAGCGGGCAGGACAGGCGGCTCTGCGTCCATTCCACCTCCTGGCTCGCTTCCTTCTAGCAGGCTGCCCGGCTGCCGGGCGGCTTTACACCTTGTCAGTCACTTGGCCCAGGGGCCATGCCCCGTAGACGACGGCCTGTGCTGGCTCCTGGCCTTGCTCGTCTACTCCCCGTCCCACCTTCCTGTTGGCCACTCTGCTCTCACAGGAGATTGGACAGGGAGATGTTGCACAGCCATCCATAGTGAAAAACTTGGCAGTGCTGCTGGGCGTGGTGGCGCACACCTTTAATCCCAGCACTCGGGAGGCCGAGGTAGGAGGAGCATTGTGAGTTTGAGGCCGGCTTGGGCTACAATGCGAGTGCAGGGCCGGCCTGAGCTACCTAGTGCGACCCTGCCTCAAAAAACTAGGGCCGAGAGTTTGGCTCAGTGGCTTAAGCTCCTGTCTGGCAGGTTCAAGGTTTTGAGTTCGATCCGTGGTGCCACACACACACACAAAAATGGTAGTGCCCAGCACCCCTGGAAGTCTGTGTGTTCCTCCGCCTTCCTCCCTAAGCCTTAACTTTTGCATCAAGACACTCCTGTCCCCTTGCTGCCTGTCTCCTCCCGCTCTCAGAACAGCTGGTGCCCCCTGGAGAGCCAGAGGCCTCTAGATGGAGTGGGCTTGGAGTCCTCTTCTCCTTGCACTTAGGACTGTGCTGCACTCTTGCCACTGCCCTGTCATTCCAGTTTATATTGGTCAGCAGCAAGAGCCAGTCTCTGAGGTCCTGTCCCTCCTGACAGCTCCCGTAAGGGTGGCGATGAGTCGCTCTGGCAACACTAAGCCTGTGGCCTTCACATTCCCAAAAGGCCTGGGGGCTCATGTGTTTTAGCATCTCTAGACTAGGGTTGTGAGCTTGGGGAGAAATGACCACAAAGGGGATGGACATGTCCTCATCGTACCCCATCAAGAGGACATGCTGTCCCTGTGACTTCATCTCTGGCCCAGGTGGGTTTGTCAGGTGTCTCCACTGTAAAGTCACAACCACCCCTTTCCACGCTGTGTTCTTTGGGAGGAATCACTTCGTGCAGTCTCCCAGGGGTGAGTGGGAGTTATTATGCTTGGGGCTGTGCCCTCCCCTGTTGCTGGCCACAGCCAGAGGGGTGGAGAGTTTGCATATACATCTGGCCAAGTGACAGCAGGAGCTTCATCAGCGCGTCGTTTGGTGTCCTAACAGTGTGAGAGGTCTGTTTTCCAAAATTATTTTACAGTGCGTGAACTCTTTCTGCTTAGAAAACAAAACATGTTCAAAAGGAAATAAGCATTTTAATGATGACTTCTACATTAAAAAGAATTACAGTGGGGGAAAATGAAATGAGGTTACATTTCTTTGTTGGTGGAGGAAAAAACAGATCAAAATACAAACTGGGTCAGATAATAGTAGGAACAATAAGTTCTATTTGTATCTAATTGCAGCAGAGACCCAGTTAACCAAAAACAAATTGTATTTCCAAAAGTGGTGGTGTGAGCCTTTTGCACTTCCAGAGGCGAAGATTTGCACGCAGTGGATACAGCAGTAGGGTGGCTGGATTTTCTGGGTTTGGATGAGGATTCCGTTTTCAGCAAATGCCTCTCCTGACAGCGTGCTGCTCTCTGACCCGGTGGCACAGGAACACCCAGGGCAGGAGGGTCTCGTGAACAACCTAGGGACTAAGGGCAGGCCGGGGACCTCTGTGTCTTTGCGTTCTGGCGCTGTTCCAGGAGCTGTTCTCTTTGCAGCATTGCCACACATACACACACACACACACACACACACACGGGCAGTCTGGTTTGCAAACCCCAGCCAAGGAGGAGCAGCTCATGTCACTTGATAGGAACATTGCAAGTTGATGACCTGCTGGCAGGTGGAGAGAGTGAACCCGCCCTGCTGAGTAGATGTGGAAAGTAAAAAGGAACAGCAAGCCCAGTGCAGTTAATGGTTAAGCAGGCAGCCATAGGCATCTGGGGCAAAGACTCGGGGTCACACCTCTGGGCCATGCTCATCTTTCCACATCACAGAAGAGCTGGCAGTGGGGCTCCTGGCGAGAGCCCCTCAGGTGGGTACTTGGTCACGGGCAGGATTGGACCTGTGCTCCCTTTTAACTGTTAGGAGTTTCATGTTCAGGATACTTCCAGAAATTAGGGAAGAGTGAATAGTTCTAGTGTGGTTTGCTTTTAAACGCTTGCTGTCCAAATTACATCTCACTGGCCAGGAACAGCAGCCAGAGATTCCCCTACTGGTCCTGCTGATACACCGTTCCAGGAGGGCCAGTGCATCAGGCCCTTTGCCACTCTTTCCTGCTTTACCCGTGGAGCCTGCCTGCCCTCAGCTGGCCTGGAGATCTCAGAGGGCCGTGATGACAGGAATCTGGAGATCCTGGGCCCTTCAGCGATGACTGGTTTGGTGTGGTTGTGAGAGTGGGCACAGTCAGGAGCTGACTTGGAATGGGTACCCGAGGGGCCTGTACACAGAGCCTGACCTGGACCTTCTGCATCAGTCTTCCATCTGGACAGACTTTGGCAGGAAACAGAGCCCAGCTGGGTTCCTATCCAGAGTAACAGCTGCTGTAAATGTGTTAAGTACTGACTTTGGGCTTTGTGTGTTGAGGAGTCCCATTTTATAGACAAGGGGTCTGCTTCTAGAGGGGATCCAGGGTCCAGTCCATTTCTGCAACTCCTGCATGGCAGGGTAGAACTGGCTTTGGAGCCAGTCTCTCTGGTCGCTCCTCTGATGTTATGCTGGAACTTCAGCCTGAGGCTGCTCCCAGCCCCAGCAGCTGCCTGTCAGGTGGGAATGGTTGGCTGGCATTATGGTTTACGTCTAGATGCCCACCAGGAGCCTCATGCACTCATAGGCAGGCTTTTTGGAGGGTGTTGGAGTATGGGGTCCCATAACTGGCTTGCAGTTGGGAGATGGGGCCTGGTAGGAGGGGGCAGGTTACTAGAAGGCTGTATCTCCCTCCCCGGCTCCTCATTTCTCTCTCTGCTTCCTGGCTGCCATGACGTGAACAACCTTCCTCTGCCAGACCCTTCTACCATGCCTCCTTGCCTTGGAACTGGCCAACCATGGCTTAAACCGTGAGCTCAAATAAGCCTCTCCTGCTTTAAGTTGCGAGTGTTGGGTGTTTTGTCCCAGAGATGAGAAAATGACTAAGACAACTGGTGTCTTCACATTCCCAGCTCCCTCCTCTGTTGGATTCTGAGAATACCATCTGCTGCCCTTGGGGGCTGGCCAGCACATGGTGACCCCCAGGTACACGTTGGTAACCCCTTTCTCTCCTAGGCCTGGCTACCTGGACCAGCTGTTTATTGAGAGGATGGAACACATTCCTTCTGGCTTTCTCAGGTGAGTGGCCTCGCTTGAAATGAACCCCCAGTGTGTAGATTTGCTGCCTCGGGGAGATTTACTCAGGAAGGATGTGTGACTTATCTGCCTGTCTAGCTGCTTGTTGGTCTGTGATCACCCCCTTCTTGTGATGGCAAATTTTTCTCACATTTTACAAATTACTTGCTAAGTAGAATGTATATCTGGAAGCCGTTATTTTTAACAAGAATAATGTACAGTATATTTAAAGGCATGACTTACTTCTGCTGGGGAGAATTTCCTCATAATGTGTATAGTTTCTATTCTGCTGGTTGCTGCCAGCTTCCTTAACATGGAGTGTTAGGCTGAAAAGAATTTTGCATGTACTATTTGGGCGACCAAGAATTAAGAAATTAAGAAAAATTTTTTATTTTTGACTGCTTCTGGAATGGTAGTGGTAGGAGCTCTGTGAATCCATTCCTCAGTGAAACTGCAGTAACAAAGTTTATTTTAGGACAACACTGAATTAAAATATCTGGGATGAGTCCTAAGGCATCCAGCAAGGGAAGAAACATCTGTGCCTGAAAATCTACCAACTCTCAGTAAGGACAGCAGGAGTTTGTGTCACTTGAGGTGTCACCTACTTCTCCTACCCCAAATCCGCTATCCAGTGTAGCATGATAAAAGCCACGCTTGGCCCACTGTGGTTGAGGACACAGTCAGGGTACCCCCCTGCCCCACCCTGGGAAGGCAGGCTGGATCTCTCACCCCCATCCTCAGGGCTCCGGGGTGCAGTGGTGAGATCGCGTCCAGCCCTAATCGTATGGTAGATGCTCTATCCCAGGCATTCGGCTTGCTTGAAGTCAAACTGAGAAGACCAAAAACTAACACTCTCACCAAGCACCCTATTTATGAAGTGAAAGCGTCACTTAGAGAAGCAGGCCAGTGTCCCTGCCCTACCTCCAGAGCAGCAGCTCAGAGATTTTTGTCAAGTAGGAGATGTAGGCTGTAAAAAGAGAACACCCCCTGAAGCTGTCCCCAAAGGTACTGACCTTATAAGAAGAGTTCTGGGGACCTTCAAGCCCATAGGAGAGAGGGGAGGAAGGGAGATTGGGGGAGGAGAGGTGAAATAAAAACACGCCAGACTTACAAAAAAGAAACAAAAGCAAAAAATAAAGGAGTGGGGAGACTTTTTTTAGGCAGAAAGCAAATGACCATAGACAGTATTTTAAATTCAGATGAGAAAACAGTACCACTAAAAGTAATCATGTAATTACAGAAGACATTATAAATCTTTAATTCTTTTTTTTTTAAACTGAGTTGAAAAAGCAATTTTATAAAATAATGTGTACGTGATTATGTCATGAGTAATATATCTGGCTGTCACAGTAGAAAGGAGCCAGGTGGGAGCCAAGCTGTTGTGGAGTCAGAAAATACTGCAGGATAGGAACTGACAGCCTCAGCAAGAATGAAGAGAAGCAGGCGTGATACCACAGAAGGTTAATACTGTATAACTGACTGCAACTTTGGCCTTGCTATTTTCTCTTAGCTTCTTTAGAGACAAAATTATATAAAGTAATAATTCCGTTGCAGTTTGCAGTGTATTTAGATATAATACATATAGCAGTGATGGAAGAAAACAGAAGCGGTTGTAGAACCGCATAGGAGGAGTATGGGATGGCAGGGTGCAGGGATCAGAAGTCACGCTAAGGAAGCATTACCTAAAACATAGAGGAACAAGAAGGCAGAGAAGTCTGCGTCCTTGTCACCTTCAAAGGGTTTTTGTGATAGGGGCCTAAACTATTAAAATTTTGCTGTATTTTTTAGTTCTACGTAAGAGGAAATTCCATCAGGCTTGCAGGTGGGGGCCTCACCATCTGTTCTACGCTTGGTCCCCTTTCAAAGGTATGTTTTCAGTGTTGTACGCAGGACACTTGCACACCTTACCTGGGGTTGTAAAGACAGAGGGAACAGCTGTGCCTTGAGGGAGATATTTGGGACCCAGGGTTTGCAGTCTGGGCTGGGCGTCCTGGTTCTGCTGCTGTCTGCTCTGTGAGCTGGAGTTGGTCTCCTTTTCCTCTGTGACGCAGGGTTTCCGGCATCACCCGGGGTGCTCCGTCAAATAGTGACTGCAAAGTGCTGGACAAAGCCAGGTGTCTTCTCCAGCCCTTGCAGTCAGAGAGGAGGAGGGGAGAAGGGGAATCATTTCCCTGTGTCCTGTGCGGGCCTGCGCTCCGCGAGCAGAGGTGGTGCTCCTCCGGTCCTCAGCCTTCCGCTGGCAGCACTCACCAGCTTGGCTGATGGACTTGCCGGCCGTGCATCAGAGTAAGGCGTGTCGTCACGGATGTTGGAGCCCACTCTGCCCACTTCAGTGTCCTGACCTGGAGGGAGGCCTGACAGGGGCAGTAAAAATCATTTGCAATTGGTGTCAGAAAGTCGTCTTTTTTTTTTTTTAAAACATTGTATTTTATTATTTATTTCTTTTTTTAAATAAACATTGTGTTTTAGGTTCACAGCAAAATAGAGCAGAAAGTAGAGCCCCACACGGCTCCCCACACAGAATGTCTTTGGTCACACTCTTGTGAACTGCAGGGACCCAAGGAGAAGACTCTTTAGGAAGGAAGTCAGTTGCTACGCTTGGTCAGTGACTCCCCGAGGGGCTGCAGTTCAGGAAATCTTTCGTATTCATGCCAGTGTAGAAGGGTGATG
>RJWM01008303.1:0-73570 GCA_004363535.1 Dasyprocta punctata | reverse complement strand
AAAACAGCCTACAGATGACACAAAGATATTCATAACCCTTTTTATACTAGGTGAATAAAACCCTAGCATTTAAGTGAGATATTAGCACTGGAGTCGATATATGAGTTTGGTAAAAATACAGTAGAAATATGTGATGCTAGTCACTGATTTCTACCTCTACAGAACTACATTGCACAAATGGGCAAAACACTAGAATAAGAGTGTGAGACTTAGATCTCCAATCTGTTACTGACCACCTAGATGACTATGAAAGGTTAGCCTGACTCTGATCCCTTCCTCTGTGAATGAGAGGGCTGCCTTAGATCACTATATGATCTCTAGAGTCTTTTCTATCACTAAGATTCTGATATGGCTTATTTCTAGACACCCTTCCAAAGCATCATGTGTTTGCAGGTGAGGCCTTTGGGAGGTGGTTGGGTCATGGGTGTGTGACAGTGGATTAAGGGTGTGATAACCAAATGAGTTCACTATTTGGTTTAGCATAGATCTGGGTGTGAATATTGAAAGCTCCACTCTAGATCTGAGTAGCACCAGCCAATAGGCTTGAAGCCCGAATGAAACAACAGGGAAAGGGAGGCTTTCCACGTGATGCTGCCTGCTTACCCTGCCGTGGACTGTTTCTCCCCTGTAATGTCTCTCGGCCACACAGCAGCCTTGCAGCCAAGCAACTATGGATTGAAACCACTGCAAACTCTGAGCTGAAATAAAGGTCTCTTTCTTTAACTTTGGGTGTCAGGTATTTTGTCTCAGCAAGGAGAAGAGTAACTCAGACAAATTCTATGATTATTATATTCTGTAATCTCACTGCAGGAGTATCAAAGAAGTATAACTGAAGAAGTACACGTTCAAAAAACAGAATTACTAAGAAAACAAAAAAGCATATAAAAATGACAATTGGGACCAGATAATTTGACTTTATTTGTTTTATCTGTAGTTATAAATCCTAGGTTATCAGATATTTTCATGAGTTATTCTAAATAGATTGCACATACATTCTTTCTACATAAGCACATGCATTATTAGTTCATAAGTGTACATTTACCCCACAAGTTAACACTACTAAAATCAAGATGCACCTTACAATTAATGCCTATTTTTATTCAATGACATATAGTAATAGTCACTAAATAAATATTTTGCTCCAGGAATGAATGGATAGGTGAGATAAAAGTTGATGGAAACTAGGAGCATATTAATCTTAATCTCTGGCTTCGTTTCTATTAATGATACCACAAATCATGCATTTAATATTTAAGAATTAATATACTATTTTTAAATTTACCTCTAAGCTAATTTTGAACTTTGATGCAAAATTTTCAAAAAGGTTCTATACAAAAATCTAAAGTAAATGAAAATGCTTTAAATGTCAATAATTTAAAACCCAGCAAATTTTATATTCATTACTTAAAATTTATAAAATAATTTACCTTAATCTAAAATTCATGTAACAGTTCTATAATAAAAAGAGCAAAACTATCATTTCTGGAAAACAACTGCAAAAATTTCCAAAAAATAATATTTTGCCTCTGACTTGACAAAAAATACCAAATACATAAAGCTTATTCAGAATTTTTTTCAGTAAATGCTAATAGTTAGGAGTTGGCATTCAAGTGGAAACTTATCTGTAATACAGATAGGAAAGCAGAGTCCAAGACGCACTGTAAATCAGTAAGACACACTGTGACTATATAGTTCCCTACAAACAGCTAGAAAAAGTAGACTTCAAGGTCCAAAAATAAATTAATCCAGAAGGAAATGAGCCAATGAGAAAACCACTGGTAAATGGCTTAACAAAAAAGACCCACTTGGCTTCCATTTGAGTATAGCTAATTCTAAACTTCAGCAGGACCTTGAAGAGCACATAAAACACAGAACATAACTTTCTCATGGACTCCTAGCTCTGGTCTCTCTTCCTTCAACCCCTCTTCCCCTCCCTTCTCTTCTTTTTCCCCTCCCTGTCCCCTCTCCCTTCTTCTCCTTTTCCCTCCCCTCCCCTCTCCTCTTCTTCCTTACTTTTATTAGCAGTCACAACCTTCCATTTCCACAGTTCCACTGGGTGATGCATTTTCTCAGCTTGAGCTCACTGACCCTCTAACACTTAGTTTTTGTCCCTGACATAGCCATCCAACTGTTTCCACTTTCTGCATGCTTTATCACCTTTGCTTTGTCTTGTATGCTGACCACAACTCAATAAGCAGTTCCTTAACATCTTCTCGTTAGAACCATGCAGTCTGAATTCTGCCTTGGATGGGTCTCTGACTGACAAAGGCTGGGGAGAAATGTAAGTGAACCCTAAAATATGAATAGTCCTGAGTATGAAAATCTAATTCTGTTTAGTTATATACCTCAATGTTTGTTCACAAATTCTCTCATTACTCTCAGAAGAACTTTAGGTGACTCAGTGGTTGGCCATTAGTTCTGATTGTCCCCAAATGCCATGGTCATGTTCAGTGGTGGAAATCCTAACTCAATAGGAAAGCACCTCCTCATTTAGAGAACTTGGAGAGAACATATTGTGTGCTCTTTATGAATTATTCTATGCAAGAGCATCTTCTGTCGTGTTCTATAAAAGTTTCTGCTTCTGATTTTGGCTTTGATAGTTCATTTATTTTAACACATTTAGTAATTTCTTATTTTAAAATTTAAGAAATGAACATATCGAAATGGAAAAATCCCTCCATCCTTTATGCAGTGTTGCTGTTTTAAAGAATTGCTCTACATTCTAGTGTGAACTCAGTTTCTGAGAGGACATGAAAGAATATTAACAAAATCGTTCATCCACAATACTGTTTTAGAGGGGTACAGCGCTCACTAAGGGTCTCTTGGGACCTCAGTGCATCTGGTAGACATCATGATCCTTGGAGAAACAAAAGCTAGAGCAAGAAAGGAAAGAGAAGACAGGTGTCACATGAAAACTACCAGTGAGGTGACCAGACTTGCTAGCGAGCTCCTGCGTGCACCCCTCCACTTGCTTATGCAGCAGGCGTAGCAGGAGGGTACGAGTTTGGCCAGGGACTTACACCGTGTTTCTCAGGACTGAGCTTCTCACCATTTGGAAAGTAACCGGGACCCCAGCAGCACAAAGGCACTTGCTTCCTCGGGAAGCACAGGGCACGGCAGCTGCGTAGAAGCCAACTCCAGAGCTGCCCGGACTCACGGGCTGGGAAAACCAGCTGGAGGGCGGCAGGTTTCCTGCTCCTGGCTCCTGGATTTGGATAACTCATTTCACGTAATTGGGACAGTTTGAAAATTGAAGTCTTTTTCTCACAAGCACCAAAATGCCATCTTTCAAAAACTTGTTAGGAGACAGGTCGGTGTCACCTCCAGTCCCGAAGGCCTTCCACTGCTCTGATGTGGCCTTCGCGGCCTGGAGCCTGAGATGCTAAATGTTTTTATTCCACATTGGAGCAAGACTCTAGTCCCATTCTTTGTGTATTTATCACTTAACAGGTGCACCTGCATGGCCTTAGCATTTAATTGGTTTCACCTCCCTTTGGACAGCAAGAATCTTTGCATCTTCACTTACGCTCACTCCTGCATGCGTCTACCTCGTGGTCTATCTTATTTTAATAAACAGAACATGAAAAACATGGTAACACCATACTAGAATTGGAGGTCCCATTTGATCCAGCTATTCCCCTTCTGGGTATTTTCCGGGAAGAATTGGAAACATCATACCACACCGATGTATATGTCCCCATGTTTATAGCTGCACAGTCTATAAGAGCTAAATCTTGCAAACAACCCAATGCCCATCAACTGAGGAATGGATAAAAAAGATGAGGTATTTTTATACAATGGAATACTACTCAGATATTAAAAAAAAGATAAACTTGAGGCTTTTGGAGGCAAATGGATGCTATTTGAGATCATACTCATAAGTGAAATAAATCAGACTCACATGTGTAAATATCATATTGTCTCCCTACTGTAAAAAAATGGAAAGAGTAAATAAGATCCAAAATGTACAGTAGGTATCATGAATGTGAAAGGGGAAGAAACTGCTCAAAAGGAAAGAACAACTGGGATGGGGGAAAGGAGAAAAGGAGGAAGGGAAAAGAGGACAGCTAGAGAGATGCACAGATAGATAATTATA
Organism: Dasyprocta punctata; assembly: GCA_004363535.1. Taxonomy (NCBI): domain Eukaryota; kingdom Metazoa; phylum Chordata; class Mammalia; order Rodentia; family Dasyproctidae; genus Dasyprocta; species Dasyprocta punctata. The sequence goes on along the minus strand of RJWM01008303.1, from coordinate 69,474 downwards.
CTACTAATCCCTGTTAGCTCATCAAAAAGAAGTTTGTGCTTTCACTGTTCGATTGTTCCATCGTTTTTTTCATACCTGTATCTTGTAATCTGAACAACTACTTTGAAGATAGCGATACACAAAGTATTAACCATTGTTAATCTACTATTTTGTCTTGAAATTTTGTATCATCATTTTTATTCTTTTTTCATTTTAAAATTTAAAAAAAAGGAAGAAGAAGAAACCACACTAGCAGGTAAAGCACAGGTTAGGCCTAGAGGGTGTTTGGGGAATTCTGATTTTCCTGTGTCCAGCGATGTGTGCACTGACCGAGTGTGCAGGCACGGCGAGGAGCTGAACTGCCCTCAGAAGGCGCTGAGGAAGACTCCCTGGAGAAGAGCACAGCAGTTGGGACTGAAAAATGAAAATGCGCTCTGTGGCGTGAGGTGAGAAGAAAGTGTGTCGGCGGGATGGCACGGCAGGGCCAAGGCCTGAAGGCGAAAGGGAGCTGTCCTTCCCACCCGCCTTTAGTCCCTTCTCCTCCACACAGCGCCCATCACCTGAGACAAAGTCGTGTGAGTTTGGAGGAAGGGGTGGCAATAAAAAGACTCCACTCAAAATTATTCTAGGAGCTGGGCGTGGTGGTGCATGCCTGTAATCCCAGCACTTGGGAGGCTGAGGCAGAAAGATTGTTGTGAGTTTGAGGCCAGCCTGGGCTACAAAGTGAGTTCTAGGCCAGCCTGAACTGCACAGTGAGACCCTGTCTCAAAAAACAAAACAAAAAATTATTCTCTAGAAATAAAAATTGGGTCCATGGATCAATTGTTAGGAAAAATAAGTCTCTTTTCCCACATTCATAAAATGTTTGAATTTGATTGCAAAGAAAATATACAAAAGTTCCCTAACTTTTAGAACAGAGAGTTGAAAAGGATGAATGGTGAGCTATGATGACCTATGAGAAAGGATGAAAAACCATAAAGGATACGAGCTTGGAAAATAGGTATTTGTTTTAATTCAAGCCTCAGTTATACTTCTATTGTACTCTTTTTACTTACATGCTATTTCATCATGATGCTATAAACAGGAGAAAACATGCAGCTATTGCATCAATGACATGAACCCATGAATCCTTGTCATTTACCCCATGGACTCAATAGAAAGGACTGGGAATTGCTGATCCATTGTTCTCTGCCCTTTCAAAAAGCTAGACAGGCAATCAGCATGCTGTCCAAGGTGACCTTAGCAGGCCTATATTCTCATTCATGATTCTAAATACACCAAAAGAGTCTTAGATTTTTTTTCTGTTTGAGAAATTAGAAAGAAATAATAGCATATGAAAAGAACCAAATCTGGATTAAACAAGCACAAGGCATTCTTTACGTCATCCTAAGCACTGACGCCCTCCGTCAGAGTAAGATGGTTATTCCTTGAAAACCGTCCCCATCAAAAACATCGGAAGTCATTTATATCACTGCATTTATTTATGGAAGTTTCCATAGCATCCCAAGTCCAAGAACATGCGAAAAATATCACCCCTTTTATTTAGAGGTTTATCAAAATCAAGAATCAAATTTTGACAAAACTCATCATTTTCACGTTTTGCAAGGAGCCCTTTTAACTCATTGAGGTTGTTAGAGTGCAAACTCAAGTCCTGTGGCACATGAACCTTCACGAACCATTCCTCAGTCTGCCGCTGAATTCTGATTCCTATGTGATATTATATTTTGTCACAACCGAAGAGCAAACTGAAGGGAAATCTTCAATGCCCGTGGTCAGGAGCGGTCTTCCCTTTCACTCTCAGACAGCGGCACCCTACCACCCTTCGTTCTGTCGGGGAAGCCTTGCCTAGACTTCCCTGGTTTGGCCAAACCACCAATTTACATTTTCTTATAGAGCTGTGCTAGTTCTTTATACAATTCATGGACGTGATTTCACACTTTTAAAAGATAATTACCCGAAGGGCAGGGACTGTGTCGCCCCAGTGACACACAGATGGGCGAATGTCAGGTGGAATGCTGAGCACAGCAGGCCATAGACTTGAGTTTCAAAGAGGGTACAGGTCGTTCAGTATAAGGAAGATCACAATTTGGAGAACTTGTCAGAATTTCTTATAAAATCAAGATCAAAGAAAGCACTGTCGGCACAATAACTGAAGATGCTGTTGCAGACACTGCCACCTCTTACTGCTCCTCAAGAGTGAGTGTCCTTGGAGTAGCTTTCATTCTTCTGGTTCTCCTAAGTGTGCTTTCCAGACTCAGAGATTCTGAGAATATGTTGCAAAAGTAAAAAATAAAATAAAGCAAAACAAAACTAGAGAAAAATAGTGCCTCTCAAACTTGGCTTGCAAAGTGAATCCTTTCAAAAGAATAAAGCAAGGAGCTGTCAAAACCAAACCACAGCCCAGAGACACTTTAGAACAATGACATCAGAATCTTTCAGCAGGAGACCCACATCCTTAATAAACATTTTTTTAAATTTCCAGGCAATTCTAAAGAATATCCGGAATTTAGAGCCACTGAAATAAATACTATCCATCTCCTCTTCTTGTTCTAACATTTTGACATTCCACACAAGTCAGGAACTAAAGACACATTGTTACATTCACAGTTTTGTGATGGTTCCAGTTTGATGCCTTTCAAATACTCACTGTCCAAAACCACTGAAGTACAAAGTGAATACCTACCATGAGGCGTCTGTGTGCCAATAAGCTTCACGAGGTTTTAGCTGGCCAATATTTTAACAAGATCAGCACAGTGACAAACTGTACCAACAGAACCATCAGATCCTGGATTATGTTTATGTGGGAGGATGCGAAACACCACCTCTCTTTATTCATCTCCCAGCCAAAGGTCTCTTCTGGAGTATGAGATCCGCACACATAAACATGTTCTCTCCACTGAAGCGGGTACGGGCAAGAGGTCGCAATGAATTGTACAAACAGTCAGCAACTTTAAGTATGTTCGTGAGTTTTATTCAGATTTGCAATGGATAATGCATCACAGGTACTGAAAGTCTCTTTCTTTAGAAAATAACTAAGACCAATCAACATTTCCATAAAATCCTACTGTTGAATCATCTTTGAAAGTAGGCTTGTTTAAGCCTTAAATTCTATATAAAGTTAACTTCCCACTGTGGAACACCTCATAGATAGCTGTCAGTCCTCTGCTTAACCTTTCCTCTCACGGGGTACAAAACTTCTGAGGGCCAGCAATGGCACCATAATCTCTATTTGTTAAGAGTCTCTTTAGTAACGCTTAAAGAAATTTCCTGCTCCTTTAACATCATTTCTTTTAATTCATCTGAAGTCATGCAGAACAAGTTTAATTTCCTTTGCCATCTGAGAGAACTTTTAGTTCTTAGAAGAGAGCTTTCCAGAATCTTCAGATTGACTCCCTGACCACTATCCCTTATGGAGTGCCATTTTTATTGAGGAGTTATAGCTACCACAATTTCCATGATTAGTACTGACTTTCCTCCTGCCAAGTAGAGAATAGCATTTTGTAAAGAAGTCCATGGTACCCCTCTGCCTTTTATTTTAAGGAAAATATTATAGTGTTTGGGTTTCCTTACTTGAATAGAATTATCAGTTCCCATGACTCAGGATATAGAATATTAGTAATTTTCCAATGCTAAAATGCCAAAAGTATTCAACATTTTTGCAAAACGAGATGAATAAGCAACCTCCCATCTCTGCTCCTAAAACAAGCAAAGGCCCATTCGGAGAACTAAGCATGATCACTTTTAAATGACTTCCACAGGAACCTCACAATTATGTCCCTCTCTCCCTGGAGATAATTAAGAACTTCGAAAATAGATGTTCATTGTGCAGTGAGAGAATATTTAAAATTTTTCCTTTTTTGCTAACACAGAGTTTATGGTTTTCTTTGGTGGATCAGCTTAAACAAAATAAAAGGACTCAGCAGATTACTTAGCAATATTAACTTTTATCAATTCGACACAGTGAGTGCCATCCATGGTACTTGAATGAAAGTTTGAAACAAAAGATGAAAAAAATGTTTTATTTGGACCAGGAGTTACAGACTTATAATTTAACTTCCTCTCCATGCATCCATTATATGGTAGTATTTCTGCCTATCCTGTTCTTCATGAAACAAAATTTTCACTCAGTAGAAAGACAGTCTAACCTCACATCTAGGAGACATTGTACTTGTTTCTTCAGAAACCATGAGCACTTGGATAGCCCTTCTTTACATTACAAAAAAAGAACAGCATTACAAAAAAAAAGTGTGTTAATCATCGTTCCCATTGCTGGAACACAAATACCTGACATCTACAACATAAAGAAGGAGAAGTTTAATATAGCTTCCTGTTTCAGGGAACCCAGGCCATGGTCAGCTGGCTCCAAGGTGGAAACATCATGGCAGAATGACATGGTGGAGTCATGAAGACCAGGAAGTAGAAAAGGGGAACAGTACCAGAGAGGAAAGGATGAGGGACCAGACATAGGTCCCAAGATCACACCTCCATGACACTCGTGGTCACCCATACCCACACAGAAATGTGCCCCACCAGTCCCAAAAGAGGGTCCCAAATCAATCAAGTTGACACAATTAGCTTAACCACCACAAAATGATAAATTCTATAATTCCTAACAATTTCACTTATTATTCAGTATGAAGACAGTGGCAAATTAGTTTAAAATCTCACATTCTCATGGGCTCACATTTCTTATTAGAAACAACATGTGATTTTTAACTGGAGAGTGGACAGGCCGTCTTTCTCATTTTTAAGGGACAAATTCTAGAGATTCCTGGAGAGAAGCACGAGCAGCCTGTTACTGTTCCCAGACTATGTCGCCCGCTCCTGTTCCTGATTTTACTAATTTCTCCTGATGGCATTCAGTGCTCTCATCCCTCTCTCAGCTCTATTATAACAATCATTCTCTTTTAACAAGGACAATGGCCACCAGCAGAGAAGAAGGCCATGCAGAAGTGGCTTCACCAGACACTGACCTCTCGTTTAGTGTTTATTATCCAAACACGTTGCCCATCTTCTCCTAGAACTGAAATAACAGGCTTAAAAACCTAAAGCAGCACTGACAAATAGAAATATATCAAATTTATCAAAGGCAAAGCACATATATAATTGCCAATTCTCTCATAGCCATATTTAAAAAAAGAGATGGATGAAATTAATTTTAAAATTATATTTTCCTTAGCAAAGTGCATCTGAAATATTACCACTTCAACATATTTTGGGTATAAAATGCTCAGGAGGTAGCTTACCAACATCTTCCTGTTTTACTAAATCTTCAAAATCCAGGGTATACTCTAAATTATACTATGTCCAATTTAGGTTCTTATGCACATTTCAAGGGCTCAAGAGTCACACACATAACTGGTTGTAATTGTAGTGTGTAGTGTATTGACAGTGTCACATCTTTCTGAAAATCCTTTGAGAGAAAGAACACATATGGTATTATACATTTCAAATACAGGAGCATTTTTATAGGAAGTAAAAACTTCTCAAATTTTAGGTCCCATTTCTTTTTCCTTACTTTTGGATAATGCCTGAAATATTAGAAGTAGTAGTCAGAAACACTTGAAAAAGAGTCTATGTCCTCTAGCCTCGCAAAATTGAATCCCGAAACGTCTGAACCCGGTGACAAATGGAGCCAGACTGAAAGCCACAAGACATAATTTGTTGGCTTAGACCCTCATGAATCAAAGAGGCGCTGCTGACATTCATGAAGCATGTCACATGATGGTGGTTAAGAAATTAATCTTGGCAGATCGCTCATTTACAATTTAATTTTCATGCAACGACTTACTTAGAAACTGTTTCAGTGTTGGAATCCAAATATGTGTCTAGACTTGGAATTCTATTTGGGCTTTTTCTTTGCTCTCTGCCATGTTGGATAAAAATTGTTTTCAATTCTCCAGGTTCCCATGATAAGAGGTATCTTCACATCAGTGACAAAGCCAAAGAACCCAAGCTGTTTCTTGATTCCACACCGTGCGTGGAAATATTAAAGTGTGTGAGGATATGCATATTAGCTCTTCTGAGACTTGTTTATGCTGTTAAAATGCTGAAGCAGTGCGGAGTGGAAACAAAGGGGAGAAAAGTCCTTTTCCTCAAGAAATGTGCAATCGGACAGAGGAAGAATCTGTCAGAAGCAGTCAGGACTAACACTGTGATCAAACCGCAAGAGCAGAAACTTGTCTACACTACAGCATCTCCAGCTCTTACAGCTCCTGGGATCCACCCAGCACTCCATAAATACCACTGCATGAAGCAAGTTCTGTGTAAGTCTATGGCACAGCCAACAGTGGCCTCCTATGAATGAACTTCCCTTGGCAGGCAATGATAATCGAAATATGTATTATTGACAGATCAAAATAGAAATGAACACCCGTATGTTTAAAAACAAAAAGTAAAATGATTCCCCTCCATGTAACATACAGTGTATAGATGGTTGTATTAGGTTGTGACTGCTGCTATAACAAATAAACTTACATTCCCAGCTACCTGGGAAGCAGAAAGACTGCAAGTTTGAGGCCAGCCCTGGGCAAATTAGTAAGACCATATCTCAAAATAACATATAAAACAAAGGACTAGGGATGTAGTTCAGCAGTGGAGTGACTCTTTGGTATGGTTCAATCCCAGTTCCACACCAAAAACCACAAAAACCAAAGCAGAACTCAGGTTTAGTGACTAAAGGAACGCAAATTAATTTCCTGACAGATCAGGAGGAGAGAAGAGTGAGATCAAGGGGTCAACAGGGCTACGGTCCTTCCTGGAGTCTCCCAGGGAGAACCCATTTCCTCCTCTTCTTCAGTTTCTGGATTCTCAGTAAGTTTCCTGCCGCAGGACCCTGTGCTCCTTCTCCAAAGCCATCAGCACTGTACCTACGTGGGGAGGACTGACCGTCCTCTCTGACTGTGGCCAGGAAGGGCAGGAGAGGTGCTCTGCCTCTAAAGATGCATGTGATTCGACTGGGCACACTCGGTCCACGTCCTCAGTCATCTACAAAGCTACTTTTACCAAGGAAATAACAAGAAGGAGGGTGTGGACATCCTTGTGGGGTCATTGTCTGCAGGGCTCGTTATTTTCTGCCACAATGATTAAAGATGAATTGCAAAGAGAGGAAGAATCTTCTACTTTTTCCACATCTACATCCTCCTGTTTATTTAGTCACCTTTCATCTTCAGAGCTAGTAACATCACATCACTGTAGCTACTTTTCCAGAGAGACGGTCCCCTCCGACCACAGCCAGGAAAGGTGTTTTTTCTCATTCTCTCTCTCTCTCCCTCAACAGCACCCCATAACTGACCAGGAGATCTAAAACAAATTTTATACAAAAAAGAATTCAAATTAAAATTTAAAATGCTATTTATTTCCATCAACTTTTTTCTTGTTGCCTTCAGAGGGCCCAATGGCTTGAAAATCACTGTGCATTAGAATAATCATTTTAAAAATCAAAACCAGTAAGCATCACCTATGTAACAGACCATAAAAATATCAAAATAATAAGGCTGAATTTGCTCTAGAAAAAAAATAAAATCACTTTGCCCCTATTTACAGTATTTTGTCCTGGGGGTATGTTAACCACAAATAGTACATCCATTAGTATTTACAAAAACCAAAAGTATCTCTATTGAAATACAAATGCAAACTGTGCCAAGTAATAGAATGTTTCTGATACTTACCTTCATGTAGAAAAATATACTACCACAAACTCTGTCTACCTGTCACTATTTTTTTTTCTTTGACCCATCACTATGTTTAATGCAAAAATTTTCAAGGTGTTGTCATGATTTGTTTTATATTTCATTTTATTTACTCTCATTATTCTGATTTCTAGTATATCACCCTATACAAAAAAGTATGCTGTAGAAAGTTTAAAAAAAAACCTGGATCCTAAACATTTAGCACTAAGCCCTGCGAGGAGTATGCCTACCAAAGGAAGGAGGCATTGCTATAGAGGGAAAGAATAGGATTAGTTTAAAAATAATTTCTTATTTCTAACCTACCGCACTCATCATAGTGATCCATTCCCACAAACTTGATATCTTAGCAGAGTACAGAGAGAGCTGAAATCAACTGCTTTTCCGGGGTTTTCATCCTAGAGGACAGAATACTACTTCTTAACTGGCAGGGTTATCAACCTTTATCTATTTCTCACCCTCACAGCAATGCTGAGTGTCAGCTATTGCTAGTTGAAAGGTAAGGGGACTAAAGGAAGCTAAGTTGAATGCTGGCAAGTTGAACGCTGGCCGGATCAATGTTAGAAGAGCGTACCTTTTATGATGCAAAACCAACCCTCAAGGCAATGAAGCGCGAGAAGGTTCTGTGCATCCAGGAGCCACTACCTTCAAATGCAGAGACTTCAGAAACTGCTTAAGTTCGGCAGTGGCTAAATTATTCACAATTAATTTCATGCAATTAAAAAATGCCTTCACGAAAGGTTAAATATCACATGGGTTCTCTAATATGAGAGCCCTAAAATATTAATAATCTAAAGAGCAAAATAAAATTGTTAGAAGGAAAGAGGGAAGAAGACCCTGTCGATATGGAAGGGGATCTGGGAAAGGAGGGAGAGAGGAGGGGTGGGAGAAAGGAGAGGGAACAGAGACCGAGATGCCAGAAGCTTGTGCACTAATTCCCCAAGATGCCTGCGGTTGATCATCACAACATATACTAATGATAATAATAAAAAAGAAAAATACTTAAAACTTTAACACTCTTTTAATCTCCTTTTAAAATTTAAAACCATAAAATCAAAACTTCAACATCACTGATTCTCATTGAAATCATTTGCATCCCTTAAAACTCAACTTAATTAATACTATCCCTACGAGGGTATCCATGACAACGTGAGCCTAATTTGATTTCTCTCTCCTCTCAAATTCTAAGGCAGTTTTATCCGTACTCTATTAGAGAGCAATGAATTAAAAATGACTAATGAGGTGTGGGGGGTGGGAGCGAAACTACGGCACAGAGAAGGAACGGTGTCCTCCGCGCGTGGACGGGGCAAGAAGACGAAGGCCCCGCGCGCACCAAATCCATCACACGTCCCAGACCCACAACGCACAGGGAAAAGCGACGCTGAAATAGGCTGTCCACGAGAAAGACATCACTGAAGGGGCGATCGCGGGAGAAGGGGAAAATAGAGAGCGATCTACCCTAAAAGTCCATCATGATTTAGGGGCAATAAGGATGAGGCTTTGGGGCAAAACCAGAGCATAAGAGAATGGTAAAATCACAAGAAGACCCATTAAGAACCACAGTATGAGCTATGCGCTCACAACAGCTTTGACGCTGCACAGTGTGGCCTTGTGAATTAGAGGCGTTACGCTGCACAACCCATCTCTAGGGCTTATTTTTTAAAGGGAAGGTAGGAGAGAACCCTACAAGTGACCGTTATGTTCACTACCTTGAGTATAGCCAGGTGCCACCGAAGGTACGCCTGTGTCCAGACACATCACGTATACGTGAAATGGATGCTTCTGTTTGGTGCATCAGTTCCACCAATAAAGTTGCTTTCAGAGCAATCAGAATGAATACCTGTATGTATGTTTCTATCAAGTTGAATTTATTAGCTCTGGTATAAGTACCTATATCCAACACATTGCAGACAAATACACTATGATCACATTTGAGATTTTTAGAATTTTTTTTATCTTAGCTTATTTAGGTATTTATTTCTGAGGCAGACTCGTGCTATGTGGGCTTGGCTGGCCTTGCATTCATGGCAGTTTTCCTGCCTCAGCCTCCGAAGAGCTGGGGTACCATGCTGGGATATCTTTGTGATTTTTTAAAAACTGAAAACACAGACCACAGTACCAGGTGAAACAGAAGAGCATGGACTGCACAGCCACCTGATGAGGGCTCGGGTCCGCTCCGGCACCACCTTCTGCCTGAGAGGGAGAGGAGCAGGAGACTCCAGGCCCTGAGAGCACAGCCTGGACCTGGCGTGACCCATGCTCTGTCTGCTGAGATGGGCAAGGCTGAAAGCCCTCCGGCCAGGACAAACCAGGACTGCTCGCAGCCCTCCGGGCTGAGTACCGGTGTCAGTGTCCGCCTGCCATGTGACCGCAGCTAGGTCACTCCCCAGTGGGTGATGTCTCCAGTGCCTCATGTGCGAGAAGCCTGTGACAGCAACTGCAACAACTGTAATCAGGTTGTCCCACAAAATAAGCAATTACTATACATCACGCTCCTCCCACCCCGGAGACATTAGAATAAACGGCCAGTGCCAGCAGCTAGCAAGGTTCACACACGCGGGGCCTTGTATTCCTTATCTGAAAAGGGGGATGGTGACACCCACCTAGAGTGACGGCAGGGGTGAGGTAAAGTGAGGTATTACAGAATTCTCCCATGTGGGGTGCAAACACACAAACACCTATGGTATTCTTTATTCAACCAACACTGATGCATGTATGTGACAGCATTTTGTACATGCGAATGAGTTATAAAATGCTATGAAAATGCTAAAGAAAAGACAAATAAATCTCAATGACTTCATTAATTATCTGCTGAGTATGAGATGAAAAGTAAACAAATCCAGGGCATATATGGGACCACACGTTTAGTAGTAAGCACACTGCAGAGGCTAAATCAGGCTCTGAAAGAATACACAGTTTTATTGAGTCTAAAATACATTGAACACACTTCTCGCGCTCAAGGGGGAGGGAGGTGCACTTAATCCTGCACGAGAATGAAGGCGCTCTCTCAGCCTGCCTCCCCATGCTCAGAGCAAGCCTGGTTCCTAGTTACCTTGTCTTGGAAAACTGCTTAGTGCCGTGGGGTTCAGAAAGCACCCCCTGATTTGATACACGCGAAGCACAATTAGAAGCCGATAAAAGTTCAGGAGCTGTCTGGACCCTGACACGTCTCCCCACACACCACACTCACAAGCATTTCTCTGAAAGGGTTTCACAGTTCTGGGAAAAGGCTGCGGCTTAGAGGTCTGAGGAAGGAAATGAGCTTCGAGGCAGAGGAAGGGGGTGTAAAAAGTGGACTACGAACACAGAAAGCCAGAGAAGGAGTCACAGACCTGCCTTGACCACTGACTTATGGCCTAACCTTGAGTGAGTGCTTTTAGCCCTCTGCCCCGAGCCTTCCCACTTCTGTGAGAGGGTCCAGTGGTTCATTTAGGGTCTCCTTAAATCCTGCAATTGTAGGCATTGTCTCAAAAGTGGTTAGTAACTAAGATTATACATGTAAAACATGAGAAAACTGAAATTTCCTAAGCAGCATTTCCTCTATGAATTGTAGCACAGGCAATTTGAGGCCATGCATCCATTTGAAACTGACTTTTTAACTTCATGGATATTTTAAATGGAAAAAAATTATCCACATGAGAACTTACTTATAATAGAAGTAAGTGCGTGATACCCATTGTGGGCTGCAGAAATCCGGCCTGGAGAGGGAGTTTGGCACGCAGGGCATCCACGAAGGGATGTTGGTGGGCTCGACATGCGGCAGGAAATGGAAGGAGGCACGACCGGCTTCAGGAAAACGTAAGTGACAACGACAGCCCTGTCACCACCTGGGTCAACACAGGACCAAAGAGGTGTCCTCCAACCAACCAAGGCGGCTAGACCTTTCAGCACCCACTGGTACCACCCATGGGAGTCAGTTACAGTTGGGTGTTTGACTCTGGGGCAAGTGTTTCCTTGAAGAGGCACCCAAGTGACATGTCACCTTGTCTATGGGAGGAAACGAAGGCTACGAATCTATAGGTAATCAACTTTACAAGTATTCTGAATTTTATAGAAGCGTTACCTTGTATATTCTATGCATGGCACAATAGGAAGACTGAAATAAAATCTTATGGGGTAATCTATCCAAATAAGTAAATTACTAAGAAATATAAGTAATAAGATCTTTTTGAAGATCAAAAGTAACACTTTTACACCATTTTACTCATGCATTTTATAAAGCATCATCCAAATATAGACTAATATGACTATAATAAGTGTTTCCTACCTGTAGCCACAGTATTCAAACATAATCAAACCATTCTTTTTTTTAGAGGGAGAACTCAAAGGGAATAACCCTTCTCTTTTTCTCTTGATTCTCAGACCTAAAATAATTAACTTCCCAGATTCCCTTTCCAGTGTTATTCTCCCAAGTAGAAATTCTGGTCCCATGGCTCCGGGTTTAAATTTGGATCCCTCATATACTAACTCAGTCACTGTAAAGTTAGTATTATTTTTCGTATCTTCAAGTTAGGTCAAGCAACGTGCCCTAAATTCTACAAGTCGGAAGTCAGACACACAACCTACCATAAACTTCAATGTTTTCCTTATTTTGTTCTCCCCCAAATTTGATTTTGAAGAAAGCCTTCAGGATTCAAAAGGTAACTCCAAAGAAAAAAAGATTGGATAGAAGACAACCTTCAAAAGCAGAAAAGGCTCCATTTCTTTGTACCCATCTGGTTGTGGTACTGTTTGCCCTGGTTCCTTTGGGGATTTTTAACAACTTGGATCCCCGACCCCTGTGTGGTGTGAAATCCTCCAACAGGACCGGTTTGCTGTGTCCTCTGTTCTCATCCGTGCACCCCACCCTGCAGCCCCTTTTCCACTCTTCAGTTTGCGGTCTGTCTTTTGTGCGTCCATGAGTGGAAGAGTGCTGGTTTCTATAGCAACCATGATGTGCCCCTCTCGATCTCCAAAGCCACAGCCTAGCACAGCCAGACAAGACACCTTCCCTCCCTGACATCAACTTCAGCCCATGAGGTCGAGACAGGATGCTCTTCATCAAAGGAGCCCAATCTCGTGTGTTTCTTGAACCTGTTAAGTCCATATGCTGCGTAATCTAAAAGGTATTGCTTTTAAAGAAACACATATGGCTTCGCAATGCCAGATCAACCGTCTTCTCAGAGTCTGTAGGGCATTGTGCATCTCATGAGTTAGCAGGCAAAGTCAAGGAACATGGAGGCAAGTATGTGCATATTTATAAAATTGCTAAATATACACAGAGAAATCCACATAGTCCATCACACTCTTAGTATTCATTAGGTTCTCACAGAGTCAAGCAAAGAAGCCACAGCTTTGTTTCCAGGATTTTCCAGATTCTATTTCTACTCAATGATGTCATGAATGTCACAGCAGCAACAATGTTGCACAGAGCCTGCCCCAGCCACTGATACAATAGGTCATTTGAGCAGCTGAGTCATTAGCGACCAACCATAGATTTTCCACTGATAATGAATCAAATGTATACTTGCAGCTGAACATGGGAGGAATGGAGAAATATTTAAATTCCTCAGTTCGGCAAGCATGGCACACCTGCACTGCTTACTTCTCTGAGACCACATTGATCTCATAGGTATGACAGTGAATCTCAGGATCAAAGAAACCAAGGAAAAGGGACGTTTTGCTGCTTACTCCCCCAAAGTACTTGCATTGCAAAATATTCCTTTAGTGGTATATGAAAATAGAATTCTTACTTTTTTGTGCAGGGTTTTCACGCTGCTTTTTTAAATAACAACATTCTTGAACACCACTGTGAGAACCTTAAGTTTATTTTTCCATCTTTAATGTGAAAATTAACACAGGATCCAATTTATGTCTCTGCAGAACAAAAGGGTGTTTAGAGAAGGCATGCGGTGGTGAGCCGCGGAGCAGCGGGCAGTGCAGGAGCTCACCCCACGTGCAGACCCACCCTCGCCGCCTCCCGGGTTTCCAAAAAGACCTGGGCCATGCGCAGTGAGCAAAGTCCTGTAACAAATGTCCTGCTGTATTCACAGACAGGGTTACTTAGGATTTCCATGCAGGTACAGATGTACCATGGATGCCAGTGTACTTTTTTTTTTTGTCTTTTTGAGTCAGGGTCTCACTGTGCAGTTCAGGCTGGCCTTGGGCTCACTTTGTAGCCCAAGCTGGTCTCAAACTTGCAAATGATTCTCCTGCCTCAGCCTCCCAAGTGCTGAGATTATAGGAATGTGCTACCACATCCGGCTAGCGTACGACTTTTAATACAAATCATCTACATGGTATGTACATGAGTTGATTTTTTTATGTGAAATGGAGGCTTAGTAAAAAAAATATATATATATATATATATATATATATATATATATATATATACATACACATACCCCAGGGGCTTTATTATGAATTTCCCTTCCCCATCCTCTCTTCATTTTGTGGAACACCCTGGGAAGGTTCTTCTCTATTCAAGTCATACTGCTTTGTTTTTAAGCACAGGATGCCAAACGCCCATCCTCTTTTCTCCTCCAGCAACCAGGCACTGGAGGTACTGTGCAGGCAACGCATGCGATTAAGTGACCTGACAGCTGTAACTTTCAAGGATTGCAACTTTTCCCATCCATAATAACGAAAATGAATTTCAGATGAATCTAGGTCATTTAGGCTTCAGGTTCAGTAGAATTTGAAATAGAATCAAATCTTATTCTAAGTTTATACTCTTTCCACTCTTGACATGTAATACATATTTTAAAAATTAATTCAAATATTAGATAGTGAGTACCTAGGAAAAGCTCCACAGTTCAGTGGGCTACTCAGTTACCATAGCAATCATAACACGGAGAGCCACAGAAGATCTGGAGCTAATTCATTGGGAGTTCTCTCCCCTCTGCACTAACAATGTCACTTAAAAATAGAGGAGCCTACACTTACTTCTTCACTGAGCCCATCACTGGGGTACAGACAAGTTAAAAGTGGGGTTTCCTATGTATTCTCTGAGATCAGGGAAACAAAAACTGATATCTGAAAGGAGTCTCCAAACCCATACTCTTCAGACATTTTCAAACTCTTTATCAGGCATAAAGCATTTGAGAAGCAGGAGCACCAGGCTAGGACTCAGTGCATTGGACCCCAGTATCATTGCTGCTCCCAGCTGGGGGCTCCTGAACAAGTCCACTCTGCTGTGCCTCAGTTTTCACAAATGTCAAGTAAAGCAGGGAGACAAGACAGTCACATGGCTCCTTTTATAGCAAACCGCTCCTGAGTTCCATGACTTAGTTCCCTTTAACTACTTCCTTTGTAGCATAAATCATCTCTGACATGGTTGTTACACCTTCCAGATTAATTATTGAAATGCACGTTGAATAGCATCTACATATTGTTCTTCCCTCCTGAATTAAATACCTGGTCAACATCCTTCCTCCCCAGTCCCAAGTCAGAAGAGGACACAATCGTGGGAGCCATGCTATTGATTGCAGGAGAGATTATTGCTTGCTATGTAGGAGGATGGTGGAGTTGATTACTCCTTGGCTGTCAGGAAACAACTCATCTCGAAGCCTTGGGGCACGGGGGTGGCTAGCAAGGAAAAGTTTACTCGTAGACACAAGTGATGCCTGGATAATGAACACTGACTGATCAAAGCCAAAGCTACACCTTGCACTCAGAGGCTGCTTCCTGCGGCACAGCAAGGAGAGAATGCCGAGCTCTCCGTGGAGGTAAGGGACGAGGTGCTGAGATGCCACAGATAGACAAGGATACTGGAAACAAAGCTGAACACAGCAATCGGTCTTCCAAGGACAGCTCTAGTCACGATGCGGAGAGCAGAACTTACCCACAGGCCTGCGAAAGTGACTCATCTGTCCCTCGGTGGCCCCTTGGCCTTATTCACACCCACAAGCAGCCATCCCAGTATCAACGAGATTACAAACGCTAAGCAAACAAGTCACACTTTCCTTGACCAGACAGCACAGCTAATGCTGGGGTGGGACTTATTTCACCGACATTTGTAATCTGCCTTTTCAAGGGGTCTGAGACTGTACCAGCAAAGCCGGAGAGGGCGAGGTCGTAGCAGAGCTGATGGGAGCTGTGTGTATCCACAGCCCAAGGTAACGATGGTAGGATCCTGAGCTCCCAGAGAAACAGAGCGATGTATCCAAGGCACAAAAACTACAGACAGTCCTGCTGCCCCTAGAGGATTTATCCCAACGCAGTTCAACGTCCACTGGGCATCCCGGGATGTTGTGGGAACCCCCATGTGGAACGGCTCAAGAAACACTGGCTTTGAGCTCAGCACACTTGGTGCCGCTGGGACATCGGATGGGCTCCATTGTGCAGGGATTTCCAGGCCAGTCTAAGGAAAGCTGTGCTTCCTTCTTTTTGGATGATGACAATAGCAAACCCCTATGCGGTGCTCGTCTGAAGTGCTAGACACTGTGTGCAGGATCTTCCCATGCAGTAACATCTAGAATCTAATCAGTGCCCTATTAAGATAGGTTATTAGCATCCCCATTCAACAAGTATGAAATCATGGACACAAAAAGGTTAGGCATAATGAGAAAGCAGTCAAACCCAGAGCCATATCCATCAATATATTTCACTGCAGGCTGCCTGTTCTTGGTCCCTGTCTGCTCCTCTCTCCCTCAAAGTGGAGATTAAACGCTTCACAAACAGGTACATTTCACCCAATCTTGCCACATTTCCTCTTGGATTGACTAGTGGACTAAAAAATGTGAACAAAATCATAGGAATTGATACTGCAGTGCTATAATTTGGTCTTCTGTAAGTAAAACAATTTATAAAATCTGGTATAATATTAGTTTTGCTACCTCATTTCTGCTCAGGTGTCTCTAGTTGGATACAAATTTCAGAAAGATTGTCTGCATTGATTCATTAAGAGTTGCAAGTTTTGGGTTCTTTCAGAGTCAACTGTGTCTCAACATCCAGGGCACTTCATTCAGAATCCTACAAAAAGAATAAATACCACAGGGGGCTAGGATTCCTCTTTGAAGCAAGGTTACAAATTTTCACATTAAACAGTCTCCTTCCTCCTTATTATCAACATGGAGAGTCATTATTCCAGCCCTGTGGCCAAAAGATGTAATATCTGATAATTCAGAATCTTCTTGATACAAAATTGAGACTCTCAAGTGCAAGATGAGAAGGAGCAAGTCCATCTCTGTGCTGGTGGCCACCAGATGGAGCTGACTCAGTTTATCAACGAGGACAAAAGATTCTAAAGTGGATGGCTCCCTCCTAAGTCCGCTTCAAATTCCAATCTATGTCACATTTCTTCCTGTTGAGAAGTTTTAGAATGGCTACAGACAGTTCTGGCCTGTGGGAAAAGGAAAGTTGAGGCACGTTATAATGAAGTACGTTTCCTTTTCTCAATATTCGTGAGGTTTGTGCCTTTTGTTATCTTCTTAACCTCATGCATAACCTTGTGATTTCTTTGCTCATTTCAAATAAACACGCTTACATGCCTAAATTCAAATTCAAAACTTCACTCTTTTTCTTAAATGGTGTTATGCTTCGGGGTCTCACAAAAATCTAGACTTATTTCTGCTACTGAATGTGAACACTTAGAATTTGTGAATCATAGGCAATCTACAACAGATTTCTCTAGTGTCTCCCATTCCGTCTGTACCACCACAGATCTAGTCTAAGTCTCAGCATACGCAGCTTAGGACTATTTATAGTCAGTTCCTAACTGGGGTTCCTGCCTCCCAGGTCACCCATTTCACATATCTCCACTACACTCTCACCAGAGAGTAATTCAGCTAAAATAAACACAGCCCTGAAGTCCCCACCATGGACAAAACCAAGGCTCATGCCCGGCGTGGCCTCGTTTGTGGTCTGTTTCTCACCTTCCAGCTGATTCTCTGTCCACTTCCCTCACTTCTGTGTGCAGCATTTCTTAAGTGTGCACAGCTCCCGCCACACCGCATTTATTTCCATGTCATTTCCCACTGCCTCTCATGCTTGTTCTCGTTCTCTGAGGCTCTCATTCATGCTTGGAGAATCATTTTTCAAGAGCATCTCTTCTCCGAGCAGATCTTGCGCAGATCCCTCAGCGAGAGCCCACGTACAGTCCATCTTCACACCCCTTTCGTCTTAACATGAGCGTCTCAGGGACTGAGCAGATGTCTCCGCCACCTTTGTGTGAAGAGCACTAAAGGGAAATTGCTCCTAGTGTAGCCACTTTGTTACCGCTTTGCGAACTTCCAGCAATACTCTTGAATAAATTTGGAGAAACAGGTCAGGAAAACATTTGGGCAGGAGACATTGAGCTAAGAGTCATTTCGGTAAAACATGTGTGTAGGGGGGATATTTGAAGGGATCTTAAGGATTTTGGTGTCTCTAATTTTGAGTTGACGAGACTTTCTTTTCAGTAATTGGCTTCTCTGGGAGGTAGAAGAGTTAAATTTCACTTCAAAATAATGGAAATGGCTATTGGGTAACCTAGTACTAGTTTGAGATTCTATAGTGAAGGGAAAGAGGAAAAAAGAAAAACAGTCTGTCAAACAGCGAAGTAACTTTTGATAGGTTCTAAGGCAAGACAAAGATCATGTACTTATGAGTTCTGCCTGTAACATGTAACTGGCATTAAAGTACAACTGGGCCACTATAAACTGGTCAGATATTTTACTCTATTCATAGGGGCCTTTAATATATGCCATATATATATATATATATATAACCTAAATAGTTTAAATCATGAGTTCCTAATTCCTGGGTCACAAACTGATACCTGGGCCCCATGTTCTGTTAGGACCCAGTCACGTGGCAGGAAGCGAGCCCTTAGCTACTGAAATTCCATCTGTATTTACAGCCACTGCCCATGGCTCACATCACTGCCTGAGCTCTACCTCCTGTCAGATCAGCTGTGGCATTAGGTTTTCATAGGAACCCTACTGTGAACTGTGCCTGCGGAGATGTAGGTTGTGCATTCCTGATGAGAGTATAACCCCAAAACCATATCTTGCCCCTCTCCTTGGAAAGAAATTGTCTTCCACAAATTCAGTCCCTGGTTTCAAAAAGTTGGGCACTATTGATTTAAATTACTGTTTTTTAGAAAACCTCCACCAGTTGTTCCTCAAGTTTATGTTTCATAAAAATTGTATCAATGTCAGTTAATAAAATGCTTCAGTAACTAATGTTTGCAGTGATGCCCCTAAATTTCAGAGAAAAGTAAGGTTTTATTCAGGAAATGATCACATAAATCAGGATAATAGAGAATTTTTGAAAGAGCTCTTTATTCAAGATTCTAGAAGTCTTCCTCTCATAAGTTTTAGCTAGGCAGAATATTTCATTTTCATTCCCTGAAGCATAAAAGAAATTTACTGTGACTTTGCTCTACATGAATTTTAACTACACTGATTTTTTAAAATTCCTCTGCTCATTTTGAGTCCATAAATGTTTCTCTAATTAAAGATGTACCCAATGTTTCAAACACTTACTGGAAAAACATTGAGCTTGTGACCAATCTGCTAAAGCAATCCAAACAGCAAGCTATTTGAACCCTAAATTATCAGCTAGAAACAGTGGCCATATGCAAATGGTTCATTGTTTTGTCTTCTAAACATAAGTCATTTTATTTCACAACAGATTCCCAATGGTACAGAACTTCACCAAAGTTATAGTGAATACGTTTATGCATACTAAAGCTTTTACAATGGCTTGTTTTGAAGGAAAAAAAAAACAGTATTTTGAGCAAAGTTCAATCTACTATTGATAAATCCATCCAATTAAGAGACAAATTATAAACACTTCACACTACGGCGTGGTGTATGGAAAAGTGGTTGAGATACACCCGAAGTCTGGCCTTGGGTCCAACATGTCCCTATCATAGGACCTTGAGAAAGAAACTATGACTATTTTGGTCAACATCCCCAGAAATTAAAGTGAGATTAAAATAATTCCCACTCATAGATGCAGTCAGGAAATTAGGTGAGAAAATACATGGACGATGCTTAGTATAAAACTTGATAGGCACTCAGCAATGTTCAGTGCGCTTTCATAACCAAGCTGTAGTCTCAAAATTACACCTGCAGTCCTCACCAAGCGTGGTCCCTCGCGAGCTGCAATTGACAACGCTCAACTCAATTTTCTCATCTGCCGCTGGACCACTTCAAAAGAAAACACGAAATTCTTGCTTCTCCACGGAACACAGAATCGTTGCCCGTTTGGCTTCGGTTCCATCAGGACCTTTTGCTGATGCTTAGGTGAGCCAGTGCCCAGGGCTCTGTTACATCAGAAAGGAGATTAAGCCGGATTTCCTCCTCTCGCTCCCATCAGAAGTCAGTTTTTCATGAGTTTGACTTTTATGGTTTTGTTGATCTTTGGAAAGAAATCCAGTTTTTCAGAAAATAAAAATTATCACCAGGGTCCTGGACAATTTAGCTGAGACCCCTAACTCAGCAGCTGTTCGCAGATGATACAAGTTTCTATGTTTCCCTTAAATTTTTGTACAGAAGTTATGTAAATTGCAACCACTAAACCAGTTCAGTGAAATCCAAACTGCTAAATCCTGCACTGCTTTGAAAAAGGCCTCTGTTTCCTACCCAGCATGAGTTGGGAAATTTCCCAGTTACTTGGGTGACCGTCATGTAAGCCACTCAACTAGTTTTATGCAAAGATTTAATGCAGATCAATTGAAACTGGGCCACAAATCCAATTAGTTGACTTCTAAATTTCATTGGTTTATTTTGTTTTTATACTATAGCTGGCCAAAAATTCAAAAGGGCTTTCTTTGATTTCCTTTGCTTCTCCTGAAAACTCCAAAGAACCACTGTTAAAGGACTCAACCTTTCTCGTTTTGCTCTTCCAAAGGCACTCAGCAGTCGAGTGTGACAACGCACAGGTTCGCCGGTCGTCTGTCCCCTCCTTCCTTAAAGAGATGCCTTAAGGAAGGATTTTAGCAACAAACTCACAAACTACATAAGAATCCCGTGTTTTGATAACCCCAAGTTTTGGGGAAGAACATGTGAATTTCAAGAAAACAGTTAACATAACAGATGACACAGTACACAGCTACTTCATTGAGTACCATTCTGATTTCCTCCACTGCTCAGTGGGGTGGTTCTACTATTGGTGTCTGGAACTTAGAAAGGCTTTGGAGAGTCACTGATTTTTAAGAAACATATCAAATCTATTTTTATACTGGTAACAATTATATCTGTTCTTTGCTTGTACACAGTTATCCATCTTTTCATTCAAATTTTTTTTTCCTCTCACACATCAGGAATGTTTCAGTACCAGTGAAAGGATTTATTGAATCTAAACTAACCCAAATTTCAGTCTTTTCATTAAAAAAAATTCTTTCTTTTAACAGATCAGAACTGTTTCAGTACCAGTGAAAGGTTTTATTAAATCTAAACTGACTCAAAACCACTGAAACACAGCTAGTTTAGAACAGCACTCCGGCAGGAAATGCAGGGCTGGGAGGCCGCTGGGTGCTGAGAACTGGGTTGAGCGTTGGTCTCCCATTACCTCTTCAAATCTCCTAGCAGCAACTTGATCGGGCATCACTACGAACATGACCAGACAAAGACAACGTGCTCAAGAAGGCTGGATGACTTACCAAACTACCAAAATGAGTAAGTGAAGAAGGCAGGATTGAACTCAAATCTGTTTGACTCTTCTATTTCCTTCCATTCCCTCTGCTACCTGGGACTTCAGGTATCATTCTGGCTCTCATAATAAGACAATCCCACACTTGAAAAGTTATTTCAGGCACATGATAAGAATGAATGGTATTATGTCTGCTACAGTGAGCCAACATATTAAAATGAACTGGACCTGAAACATCTACTTTCTTCAGATAAGCAAATAAGCGTATCATTTTAAAATTCATTAATGTTAGAATACATCATAAGCTAAGTCATGGTAGTTCAGCTTCCCTTTTTAGAAAATGTGCACTAGTCTTTAATTAAAAGTCACCATTAAGTATTCTATTTCTAGCTATTTAAATGTGGCTTATACTGTATCAATCGTTCCAATGTGAATGCAAATAATTTTAATATTTGTCTAAATGGAAGGTGTCCAGGGAAAATAATCACCAGAAACTGAAAAGAAATTATTGCATGATTAGTGGCTGCCACTTATGACATTTCATTTGAAAATGCCTAATTAAATATACCTTTACACTTTTGTAATAAAAATTGGAGGATTTGTTTTCAAGAGAAGTAATTCCTTTGAAAACATTTAACACTCACCTGCTCATATTCATTACATAGAACACTTGAAACTTATATATTCATTTATTCTTTCAACCTACTGATTTACTGAGTCAGATCCTACATCAGATGATACCCTAGACGCTATGTGTGTATCTTTAGGCAAAAGATAGCACACTCTCTCTCCTCAGATTACTCATGACCCAGGAAGAGAGATTCGGGAAAACAACTCGCTACGTGTAGGGTAAAGCGCTGTTACAAAGCGCATAAGCCTAACTACAGCGCACAGAAGAGAAAGCTAACCCTGACTCCGCCCCGCAATCGGCCCAGCACCCTGCTTCCTACCGGAGGTGGAGCCCTGTCTGGAGGACTCAGCAGGAGGTGCAAATGGAGAACAAGTGAAAATGTTCCAACCATATGTGTGGACCAAGGCAGCATTTCATGGAAACGTCATACACTGGGCCATAAGTTCAAGGACAGACAAAGAAAGAGGCGAGTACAGTATAGAGACAAAAGTTACAGACACCCTCTCAGCAACTTTTGGCTTCGGAGAAAATGTGCAAATCAATATCCAGGGTTCCCAGTGTAAAGATAATGCTCCTTTGACTACTGGGGGTTAAGGATATGTTTTGTACATCTGTGAGGACTAGAGAGTAAAAAAGAGATCTAGAACCCAGCTACTAAAGTCAAATCATGCTAAATAGTACCTTAGTGAAATACTGGAACTAAGCCAGCAGCTTAACTTTCGGCCATTGTGATCGCTAAGCTACTTTGGTGAGCGTGCTTGCCTAAGAAATCACTGCCACACTTTTTCCATTTACAGCATACTATATAGGTCACTTCTAGAAAGGAATTATTCTATCCAACAAGAAATCATTTCAGGACACATTCAGCTCCTATTCACTTCTAATCTTGCCAATTGCTGAAAAGAATGACTGAAGTTTTATGTGTATTTGTTTGTTTATAAAGGGAGGCATTAAGCTAAGAAAACCAGATGCATTCGATTGTAAACAAAATCATCTAGTGAGCAAAATATGGCTTTGTTTTTCCCATTTCCTTCTCTTCTTCCTCCACTTCCCCAGAATTTTGGGTCAGGATTGACTTCCACATGGAACTCTAGACAACAGCACCTGCAGTATCCCCTGCAGATCAACCCAAATGATAAATTCCTTCTTACCTGGGCTCCTTCCTGATTAAAATTTTATTTCCTGAGTAAAACTGCTTCTTTAAAACTGCTTCCAAAAATTTCTCAAACACTAGAAGATCACATTTTTGTGCTGTGCTAGAAATGCAACTACTTTCCTTCCCAGCTTTTACCCAACCTCTAACTCACTCTATTTTCCAACACTCTGAACCTCAGCATATTCTTATTAAAGGAAATAACCAACGCAGGCAACTCTCCCCTCCCACCGCAGATGTCTGGTTTGTAAAAGAGAACTGTCACCTGTCATTTTAATTTCTTAACACAGCAAGCAATTGTAAGATCCAGCCCACTCCCTCCCCATAGCCTTTCTCTTGGGAGTGGGAAGTAATGGTGTTTGTATCTCAGCCTCCTTCTCCCTGCTCTGTAAGGAAGGGAAGAGAATCGAGCACCACTGTAAGAGACCCTGAAATTTCCCTGTTCAGTAACAGCCCTGGCCTTCAGCTGAAAGGTTTACATAGGCGTCAGGAGGTGGACACAAGCACAAATCAGTAGCAAGCAGCACTCCTCCCACGCCATGGTGCTCATCCTAATGCAAAAGGCTGAAAGACGGGCAGAGGCCTAGCTGCAGTCGGCGTTTCTAAGAGGAAGCTCAGCTCACCCTCCATCTTTAAGGCTCAGCTGGGATTTTCATGGAAGAAGACGAACACAGAAGCATACCCCCTCTCCCCTCAGCCCTGCATCCTCAAATGGGCAGAGTCTGAAATCGGACATTCTTTCACAGGTCCAGAAAGTGGGTCAGAAAATGTGAAGTCAGTTTCGAAAAATAACAATTGTCTACTTCTATTCACAACTGCATAAAATGTACCACAAAACATTCATAAAATAATAGGCACTACGAATTGTATATGAGTTATGCCCCACAGATTTTTTTAATCTTCCTATAAACTTTGGAAACAAGAGGAAATTTTCACCATCTTCAGTTGCTGAAACTGAGGCTCAGAAATGATGACATTTCTGGGTTATAGTAGGTGAATCCAACAATTCAACAAGATTTAAATTCATGCTTATTTGCCTTCAGAGTATATATAGATACATGCTACATGTATGTATAGACACTATATGTATGCATACTATACATATGTATGTATCTGTATGAGAGAGACAAAGAGACAGACAGACAGACAGAGATGAGCTACATCATTAGGAAATTTCTGAGACCAGACATTAAGAATGGAAAAACAAAAAATGTCTGTTCTGTTCCATATTGAAAACTAAATAATAATGCTTTTTAATAAATCAAACATTATTCTATGTCTTGAAAAGCTACCAATTTTCCTGTTTTGGACCTGCAGCTGATTTGAACAAGATAAACACTGCCTCTTTCCCAATGACAAGGACTTTCGCTTGGAGACACACTAAGCAGCTCAGCAACAAGACAGAATACATGTCGAAAAATATCGGAACTACACGTGTTGCCTATTTGTTTAGGCGTTCCATCCATCCATCAATCGCAGTTTCTGTGTGTGCCTGTGTCCGATGTTTTCCAGATTCTGCTCCAGGGGCCTCTGTGCAATATATAGCTCTCCCAGACCATGAGAAGTTAACAGTTTTATTCAGGGAACAAGGGCATAAATAATTAATTGTTTCATAGAGTGTGTGCTAACAGAAATAGAATTCTGTGGGAATCTGGGGGAGTAGCAATAACTCTTCCCGAGAGAATCAGGAAAGATTTTGCTGAACATATGACTTTCGAGATATGCATGATTCCATTTTTTTAAAGAAAAATGAAAAGATGTCACTCACAGGACATTCTTCACATGGACGCTCCGTGGGAGTTGGTGCGTGACCTTCTAACTCCATCTGCTTGTGCAGCACAGTCCTCCCCCTGTCGACTTGTCTGTCTTTCTGTCCTACTCTGATCAGCACACTGTCACCATCCTTAAAACAGGACCTTCCCCCACTTCCCTCCCTGCTCCGGAGGCTACAGACAAACCTCCTGAGCTACCACTGTGCTGTCTTCTCCCGCACCTTCGTTTCTTCCTCCTACCCCCTCAGGGGTCTGCAGGCCGCTTCCTTCCCCGCCTATTCACAGCTGCTGTCAAGGAGCTGAGTCTTTCGCTCTAAACCTTATGATGCCAAAAATTTGCAAATTTAAATTAAAAATATGTCCTCTTTACTCCCAGTTTAAAGTTTAGGTCATTTAGCTGGGTGTGGTGGTGCACGCCTTTAATCCCAGCACTCAGGAGGCTGAGGTAGGAGGAGCGTTGTGAGTTTCAGGATGGCTTGGGCTACAACGTGAGCAAGGCCGGCCTGAGCTACATAGTGTGACCCTGTCTCAAAGAAAATAAGGCTGAGAGTTTGGCTCAGTGGCTTAAGCACCCGTCTGGTAGGCGTGAGGTTGTGAGTTTGATCCCTGGTACTGACAAAGAAAAAAAATTTAGGTCATGTTGTATCATCATTCTCTCATTCTACTCTTCAGATAACAAGACTCCAGCTGCATAGTTTTATGTCCTTAAATTCTTTTCCTGTAAAAGTATTCATATTACATGGTCTGTATATTTTATATGCTACATTAAATCCTTTGTATTAGTGCATATTAGTAATACAGAATGAGATTTGTTTTGGTACATTGGAATTGCACATAACATATTTTGATTATTTTCTTCCCCATTAACTCCATCTTCCCCTCTTCCTCCTCTCCTTGGTATCCTCTTCATCTCTAAAATTCTCCCTTTAGTTTCCTGTCATCTTTCCTCAATTTTATTTTGAATTTATGTTTAGATGGTTCATATATGAGAAACTATAATATTTCAGGACTGGCTGATTTTACATAACATGATGTCCTCCAGGTCTGTTTATTTCCTGCTAGTGACATCACCCATTCTTCTTTCCGACTGAATTCAGTATAAACCTCATGGCTCCACTGCACATGCCACATACCGCATTCTCTGCACCCATCCGTCTGCTGTTTCTATGGCTTAGCTATTGTGAATTGTGCTGCTATCTTTTTTGTGTTTATGCAAGCAATGCCTGCATAGGCAAGCACACTATCTTTTATGCTTTTATTCACCACTGGAACACCAAACCAGAGTGTAATGACTGCCACAAGGTGAGAACAATGAGATAATTCTTTAAATATGTGACTGACTGATTGACTGACTACATAAATGAATTCTTGGCACTGAACAACTTTCTCTAGCTGTGTCCCTTACCAACAAGTGCCAGTTTTATCCCTTAATACCTCCTGACTCCTGCCATTTTGAGCCACTGGAAGATTCTTCCCAATTTTTCTCTACTCAAATTATGTAACTCTTCAAAATTCTAGAATTTCTTTTATTTTGTAGATTTATCTTTTTCTGATTTACCACCCGATTTAGATTTGTGCAAAGCCTAACTGATGTTTAACTCCATAATAAAAAGATCTCCCATTGGTCATTTTTACTGTAGCACAAAATGCTAAAAATATTTTTATGGTTAAAAATTACGCCAATGTTTCATTAGGCTAAAATCTCATGTTGAGTTTAGCCAATATTTGCAATTAGCTATCAAAACTGACCCGAGCTACCTGTGTATATAATTCACAAAAGCATTGAGAGACTGATGCAGAAAGGGCCTGACGCACCCAAGACATTGGGAAGCCGCTCTCCATACCGCAGAGCAGAAAAGGAGGTCAGCAGGTGGATAGCTTCAAGAAAACCCATCGCCATCACATCCTTTAGTGTGTGGTCGCTTCGGCACACAGAAATGACAGTTGGTCCAGCTCTAGGGCTGCCTGAGAGAGCACACGAATGGTCAGATCAAAACTTCACACCCAGAACTGAGAGCCAGAGCACAGGAGCTGAAGAGAGACAGAACTAAAAAGGAAATATGGTCACTTTGCAGTGCGGGAGGTCAGGGCAAGTTTCCTGTCCTGTTAGGGGCCTGAGCGCAAAAGCGCAGGGGAAAGAACAAAGGCTATGTGTGAACTGACGCATCTGTAGCCTGAGGCTCAGACAGAACTTTTCGAGGCCTAGATGCTTTCTCCCCTCTTCCTGCCTATGTAATGTTTATTTTATGTTTCAAATAATGGTTTTGGTGGTTATGCCGAGGCATGATCCTTGGTAGCATAAAACTGTAGGACCAGGCAGCCCAGCAATAGTCTGTGACAGTATAAATAAAACTTACTGTCTAGTGACATTTAAGAACAGTTTATAGCAGCTGGGCGTGGTGGCCCACGCCTTTAATCCCAGCACTCGGGAGGCTGAGGTAGGAGAAGCGTTGTGAGTTCGAGACCAGTTTGGGCTACAACGCAAGCACAAGGCAGACCTGAGCTACATAGTGTGAACCTGCCTCAAAAAACTGGGGCCAGGAGTTTGGCCCAGTGGCTTAAGGGTCTGTTTGGCAGGTGCAAGGTTGTGAGTTCGATACCTGGTGCTGCAAAAAAAAAAAAAAAAAAAAAAAAAAAAAGCACAGTTTACAGCGAGACTGATTATTCTTTTTCTACTGAAATATGTTTTAGAGTTCAAAGGAGGACTGGAATCCATTGCAAAAAAACACACCTTTTTTCCTTTCGAAAAGTGAAATTTTAGATTTCCCACCTCTTTCTTATTTAAAAGGAAGCTAAGATCGTGGAGCTTAAGTTGAATAACTACAGTTAATATTTTAAACATAGAATTCAAAATCCTTGCATATGCAGGTAAGGGTTAAGAGGATGAACACATTTAGAGAAAAAAAAGAACAGAAAGCTTCCTTATAAAGTAGGAGAAATAGAGAAACATAGAAAGAGATGGGGAGAAAGATTTGAAAACAAATAGTTCACAACTGGAGACAGAAGAGGCTCCCAGAAAGGAGAAGAGAGAAAAACGAGAAAGAGGCCCCTGAGGACCAAGAGGGAAGGAGAGAAGAGGGGGGAGAGGAGCGGAGGGGGAAGGGGGAGGGAGGGAGGAGGGGGAGGGGAGGGAGAGAGGAAGGAGGAGGGAATCTGGAAGCCCAAGGCGGGAGAGGGGCTGGGCCCCGTGTCACTAGGTTGGCCAAGCTGCCATCCAGAGCAGCTGACTCACGGAGTCGTTACCCATTGTCTCTACCTTTTTGCAATGCTAATGAACCAAAAGTGGAATATTAATAGCTACTCTAAGAAGATGACTTGAATGGGAAAGAATTACAAGAGAGAGAGGGAAATTCAGTCTCCTCTCCAGCTCCTGCCCTGCTTTCCATTTGGTGCTCTTCTCCGGTGCCAGGTCGCTGCTCTTCCCGCTTCTCAAGTGCAAGTGCACCTCAGGAATAGTGCTTCCCAGCGTCTGTTCACACATACACACCCACACGGACAGAACCGTTTTGAGAAGAGGCCTCTTAATGCACTCGGTGAATGGAAGCATCTTATGCACAAGGCCCGGATGTCGGGGCCGTCAGGCCTGCCCACTCCCCGAGCCTAGGGCAGCCCTGGCCCAGTGTGGCAGGCGCACAAGGAGAGCCCGGGCCAGGCGGCAGGAAATCCCCTGGAGCCGGACGGCTCGGACAGAAGAAGAAGGGCCGGTCCACTGCGTGGCTTCCCTCACACTGTCCTGCAGGATGCTTTGCCTGGAGCTCTCACCTGTCGCGTTTCTGCAAAGTCCAGCGGCACGGTGTGAAGACCCGGAGCCAGCAACCAGCCAGCGCCCAAGAGACGCGACACTCATCTTACATTTTAGGTCGGGAATAAAACACAGTGTTTGGTATTGAGTAGTTGCAACGAAAGGAAAGAAGGAAGAGAAGGAGGGGAGGAAGGAAAGAAAGAATAGAGTTTCCTATTAAGAATTAAGGAAATAATGTCATGGCATTGAAAACTTCTGTTAGTGATTCTGCCTTGAATAAAAATAGTCTGCTTGCACTTGGAGAGATCAGATTTGTAATCTTGCCGTTGTGAAATTGTCTTAAATATTGCACAGATTGTCAAAGGAAATTGTACAGCATATTAAAGATTTTTACAGTATTTTTAAGGGAAAACTTGCAATTTATAATTTAAAGTGGGCGCATCTTATATACGCCCTACCTAAATGTTAGAACTGAAAAAATCTTAAACTGTGTGTCTCAGGGTTATAATTTGGAATATTTAAGTATCTTTTTACAAAAGTCATGGGAAATAGGAGTAGCATTTATCTCAACCACTCCATCATCCTGCCAACATTGTGTCACCAGATGTGTGCCTTAGAAGAAATTGTTAAATATTGCTATTGGGAATAATATAAATCAACCATGCTCTAAGCATTACTCCAATTGGTTTTACAAAGTGGGTCTTACGCTAAGGTGAGGTCATGGTTTTTCATTTCTCAGAGTTCTCTGAGTCTGAACCTGGGCTGTACCTAACTGATCACTTTCCAATCAACATCTGTGTCCTTCCAGGGGGCACCAGGCATTTAAGAAGCCACTTCTGGGGCTATTTGGAGAAGGATGGAAAGTTAAACGGCTCAGGAAGTGAAAGTCCTTCTTGTATGCAAACCAAGCAGCCCTGCTTTCATACAATTTAAACTCCAGAGTCTAGATTGCAATTTAACTTCAGAAAATATTTCTATGGGTAGAAGAAAGAAAGAAAGAAAGAAAGAAAGAAAGAAAGAAAGAAAGAAAGAAAGAAAGAAAGAAAAAGAAACTTTGAGAATTACTGATGTAGATTTTCAAACCTTGATGATATTTTTCCATGATTAGTTTGAATAATTAAAGAGCTGTGAGCACCAGAACCACATGGGTTTCATCCAGAGCTAAAAAGCAAGGGGAAAAACACAATTCCAACTCCGCATTAATAGAAAATGAACCTTACAGGCAACCAATCAATAATTAAAAATAAAAACAAGTGCTGTCTAATTTACTGACAGGCTGCAACCCAATTCTGGAATAATGTGGGGGAACCACACCCACACACACCCACACTTAAATATATGTGTCACTGAAATATTTCATTCTCCTTCAAAATTACTAATTCAGAAATGTGAATTTAAGAAATATTCATTTGATTTTATATTGTGAGTGCACTACACCAAATTTTTACCCGTAGGAGCCAGCTTTTCCTAGCAAAACTGTGTTTATGAGTATGCCTCACTTTCTCCCTGGAGCTCCCCCCCCCCCACCCTGCCTTTTCTCTGCAAAGGAATTGTTAAAAGTGGAGGTGCGGGAAAGAATAGCAATTTAATCGCTTTTTCATTAACTCATAAAGAAAGACTCTTTATCTTCTCATAGTTTTCTAACCAGTTCTTCTAGTCTGTTTATTTTAAATACCTGCTGTATAAAATTCGGAATCAGAAATTCAGTTCTGAATATCAACTGTCTGATTACACTTTATTTTACCACTCACTCTCTGGAAGTCTTCTGAAATCAGGGTTAATGATTTGTTATGAGAAAAGAAAGGAAACTGCTTGAAAGTACATTTGTATCTCAATCAAATTTCATTTCACATTACGAGCATGGAGAAGTCTGAAAGTGGTCATTTCAAATATAAGATTATAAAAAGTCAAATCTACCCTAAATTAAATATTTAAAGTATTTCATGATTGCATGTCTAGATGTAGGAAACATTTCATTATGTTATGGTGATTACAACCAAGAACTAATTTCATCAGCATTGTTAGTTATTATAGAAACAAATGACTTTGCATATCATATGAAAAATAAAAGTAACATTCATAAATATTAATATGAATCAGTAAGGGGGCTGTTTATTTTAAGAAATAAAATTCAGTAGTCCATAGATAATAAATCTAAAGCACATTCTGCATGATAAATTGAGAAAATTTTCCTGCAAAACACTTGCAATATAAATCACACTTATCTGAAAACATTTCTATTCAATCCTGCTTCATTAAATTATGTTCCAGCTGCTTAGAGAGAGACTCCTGTCTGATCATGTTTTAGAATTCTACTGGGTTATTTTACTAAACAGGAAAGTGCGTAAAATCTAACAGGTAAAACAAGAACCAAGAACTTGAATACGTACATTCACAACAACCCATGGCACAAACTAATAGGATTACACAAAGCAAATCTTGGCTTGCAGACATAAAAAGAAAGAAGCAGGTTTCCCAAGCCAAGCACTGTGTAAGAGTCCTTTGCAAGGTGACGTTGTAGCTTTACAAGGTGCGGCGCATACCCTTCCTCAAGGGGCCACTGCCAAAACTGCTCTGTAGGTTTGCACACTGAAGTGAAGAGTGAGGATTTGTGTTAAGAGGATACACTCCCATTTGTCTTGCTTAGTAACCAAAGTCTGAGACAAGGCTTACAGAAACCGGAATCAAGTTCCTGGCAGTGAGAATAACTGTGAGTTTCTGGGAAGCGGACCCTCCATGCCAGGCCCCATGCGGGGTGCTGCACATGAGTAGCAATAATGGGAAACACACATTACTAGCTGTGTGCTAGCTGGGTCCTAAGCACTTTGTGTATATGAACGTGTAGATTCTCACAGTGACCTGTGAACTCAGGGCTGTAATAAGTTCCATTTTACAGATCTGGAAACAAAACATAAAGAAATTGTCTCCCCTCCTATCACAGTTAGTAAAAGTGGGAAGAACATCCAGATGGTCTCACTCCGAGCCCAAGAGCTGTACCTCCGAGCCACCCTGTGTGCTACAACCTCGTCTACCAAGGGCCATTGGGATAACTGAGGACGCAAGGCACAACACCAGCTAGATTCAGAAGGGGGCTGTCCACATGATCAATCCCAGCCTCCATGCTGAGTGAGACCATCAATTACCCATGTGCGAAACCAGGTTGGATCAAACAGAAAGGGCAGCGGCCAGTGCAGACGGAGCCCTGAGCTGTCTATTCAGTGTGACATTAAACCCTGGAGAGATGCTGCCACTGCTGCCCCAGGGCCTTCCCTAGACTTTAAAAGGAAACAACGGAACCTTCATTTCCGTTTACAAAGCAATACTAACCAAGAGCTGTGGACA
The DNA here is from genome assembly GCA_004363535.1 of Dasyprocta punctata. NCBI lineage: Eukaryota > Metazoa > Chordata > Mammalia > Rodentia > Dasyproctidae > Dasyprocta > Dasyprocta punctata. The sequence continues at coordinate 37,607 of RJWM01008303.1, read as the reverse complement.
TTTGAAAGTTCTTTTTCAGAGTTCTACATCTAAACAATAAAACATTTCATTGACCCGAAAGAAAAAATATATTTCTAAAGGTTTCTATACACACGCGCACACACACACACACACACACACACACACGAGTTTCCTCAAAACAGAAGTTCAAAATAAGATTCCTGAAATTCATTTGCCATCCTAAGTTGTCTGAGAATTAATACTATAAGGTTTTCCAGAGCATGCAACTAAACTAAAAGTACAAACCTCTAAGGGTGGTAGAAGACCTAAGTGTTTATTGTATCTAAGAATATAGGATACTTTGCTTAGATATTCCAGAGAATTGGGACAGTTCGGTAACCATCTCATTGCAAATTAGAGAAGAGAGGTATTGAGTAAAACACTGGAGGCCCAGGAGACTTAGAAGATGGTGACACCACAAACTGAATTTGGAAACGCGTCTGCAGTCTAAAGAGAAAGCACAAGTTCGGGTTCAAGCCTGGGAAATCATGGTGTGGTGAACGACACTGGATAGCAGACTGCAAAGAGAAAAGGTAAAAAGGCATTCTTTCCTTTCTTGCTTTTTCTTTCTATATTTAAATTTTGCCTCTGTACAATTGTAATGTATCAAAATACTTATTTTTAATAAAATCACCAATTTCTACCCTACAGAGGAGTCCCACTGGGTGATTAGGCTCCTAATGAGATCGAGATTTTAGCTTGCTTGGCATGATTTCAAACTTCTACATCTTTTTCATGTATTGCTACAGTTGATTTTCTATACTGTACTTCTCTATTAAAACTACACAAATTTCTTTTAAATTGTTGTACAGATACTACTTATATACTTCCTTGAAGAACTCTAAGTTTCTCAATACTGTCTCAAAGTCAATTTTCAAGATATAAATCTTACACTCTACCACACCATCTCCAAAGTGGGGTGCCTAAGTCACCTTACTAAGATATGGGAATACACTACTGGAATATATGCAATATTTTAAATATTTACACATATAATACCTATTTCAGTCATTCAAGTTTATAATTTGACAATGAGCACATAAATATTGGATCTGAGTGGTTTTTATTTTTGTTTTGTTTTGTTTTGTTTTGAGACAGAGTTTTGCTATGTATTCCAGGCTGGCCTTGAACTCACCCTGGAGCCCAGGCTGGCCTCGAACATATGATAATCCTCCTGCCTCAGGATTCCAAGTGCTGGGATTACCACATCTGGCTGGATCTGAGTTTCTCATATGAATAGGGTATGCAATAAAAATTTGTATCACTGCTCCAGGTAACATTAGGATAATAGTATGCTCCTTCTCACATCATTTACTCATCAGAGAATATATCAAATTTAAATAGATATCAAGAGTTTGCCCATTAATGATGAAAAGGAGAAAGCACTATCATTAATATATCTACATACACATTCAATGATACAAAAACATTTAGTAAATACCTATCTTGCCACCAAGAGCAAATATCATATCTTTATTCTCATTTTACCATTCATGGGGTCTAGACAATTTCTCACACAAATTGTTTACACAATGCATTTTATTAAATAGAATTAAGACTTTACTTAATTGTTTTGCTTCCCTGGAAAGAAATTGGAACAACAGAGAGTCACAGAAACATCTTCTAGCTTAACGTGAGAGCTTCCCAAGTGTCAAAATTAACACACAGTGCAGTGGCTGCCTTGGGAGGTGAGTTTCCTGTCCTGGAAATGGTCACACCAAGTCTGGTGACCAACTCAAGAGATTTACTGCAGGTTGGATGGCTACCTGATTAGAGACCGAGTGAATGAAACAGCCCCTGAAGTATTTCTAGTTCCAAGAAGACACTGTCCGACTGAAGTTGTATTTCCAGAAATGTCCTGTAATGTCTTAGCAAAGATCTAATTAAATACTATTGAATATAGTGTTTATCTATCATTTATAAACATTATTGATTATTATTCTTTCCTGTAGGACTCTGAAAGTATAAGCACCTCTAGTCCTCCCTAACAGAGGATACTTGTCTGGATGGTCTCAGAGGAGAGTGCCCAAAATCAAGAGGCAGGCAAGAGTATGAGAAATAGTGGGCAGGCAGTCCAAGAGCTAAAAATAAACTCAGCCTGAAATGATTCATATGGTTAATGGTCACAATACATATAACTAAGACCTTTCTGTAGAAAGGTTTTATTTTTCCTTTACTTTATGGCTTTTCTTCCTGAGTTCAATTCTGAGTTAAGCACACATGACATACATGAAGCCCAGATATGAGAAACAAATGACATAGTCACTCAGATCAGAAGATATGTGTTCTCCATACAATGTTGTAATTAGCGCTATCCAATACTAATCTTTTATGCCTAAGCCTTTACCTCGTAAGCATCATTATTAAGTTTTACTATAACACATTACTCTTTTTACTATGTAAGCAGTAATTATTCTAGTATTGGTTCATGCTTGTATATTCCTTTTCTCCCTCGGGTGGAGTATAAAGACCTTGTCTAGTAATTGCCTCCCTCTGAAATCAATGAAATGTTGGTGCTGACTATTTTCCTCACTTAGAATTCCCTCTTCCCCTTGAATACTTTCATAGCTTTTCTGTTTTGTTCTGCTTTATCTGAGACAGAGTTTTGCTATATACTCCAAGGTGGCCTTGAACTCACTATGGAACCCTGGCTGGCCTCAAACTCATGACAATCCTCCTGCCTCAGCCTTCCAAGTGCTGGGATTACAAGTGTGTGCTATCACACCTGGCTGCATCTGAGCTCATTACATGAATAGGGGATGCAATAAAAACTTGCATCACTCTTACAGGTTATATTAGGTAATAGTATGTTCCTTCTTACATCGTTCAATCATCAAAGAACACATCAAATTTACATAGATATCAAGACCTATTGTAGGGAAACTTCCCCAGTTCCATAACCTCAGTAAGAACCTCTTTCTCTCAACTTCCGCAGTGCTGATCATTTCTACTACTAATTGTACTAATTGGAGCTGAACATATGCCACCTTGTCCTTGGCAACACTTCTCCTGTCTCTGCCAAAAAATGTTCCTTCTCCTGGAAATCAAATGTGCCAACACTGGGAAGTCCCAATAGGACTGTTTGTCTCCCTCCGTGCACAGGGCCCTTTAAAGAACCTAAAAATATTGACCATGATCCAGAATGATAGAATACAGGTTTAATAGAAGGAAGATGAGGTTCCAGCATCATGCATCTAATCACAGCAAATTGAAGTACAGTTGCATTTATTATTTGTTAGTCCCAGCAGAATGACAGGTCTGATCAGGGAAGCCTAGGGCTCAGGGCACCAAAAGCTGGTGTGGATTTTCAACCATAGCCAAGTTAGAGGTCACTGGGAGCTCTCCAAGGTACCAGCAGATGGTTACTAGTTAGACTCCCACAGGATGGTAAGAGCATTGTTCCTAGATGTTCTTTAGTATCAGACTCCTTGCTTCCTGACTGTCACTATTATGGTGCCAGACACCTTCCTTAATCTGAATTCTACTCTGCCTGCCACATCCTTGCACCTAAACTATTGGCCATCAACACAATTGTCAGGCCAGACTTTAAATAGGCAATATAAAAACACATGCATCTAGTATCCTCAACACTTATGCAAACTCTTCAGGAGGAAATTATACCTCTGTGTGTTGACAAGTACTTGCCCATGATGATAATTTTTCTTTGACTTCTACATACATGGTACAGAATAGATCTCAGTCTTGAGTGAATACTCTGAGTTACTGTCGACTGGCTGGCCTAAACAAAGGAATCCTGGTTGAAAGCTTCAATAATGTCCAGAAATGAACCAGGATACACTTAACTCCTGCACCTCTCTAAGTGCATTATCTACTTAACTGGTCCCCCAAACTAGATCTAGACAGGCTTTCAACTCAGATTTGGGTTTGTGCTATACAAAGGATTAAACACACAAAAGTTGGTGCACAAATATCTAATTGTCTGTGTTCCTAAATGAAAAGGAACTCCCTTGGAGTTCTGGTTTGAAATAACTGCAAAATGGTGTGATATGTTGGAAGTAACCTTTTTAAAAATATTTGATCCTATAAATTTTCATAGGATAGCTAAATGAATCTACATGAACTGTAAATCTATTATAAAACTTGCTTTTTAAATACATTAAGCCTCTGTCCCTTAATTGATGAGGAGAAGCTAGGAAAAGCATTAATGCATTTAGTTATTAATAGAATGATATCAAAATAAAGTACACAGAAGGTCATTAGCCCCAGGCAATGCTATTGAAAACTTCCATCTCTATTAACCACATCATCAAAACTATATGTCAACACATGATATGCATTTAAAGGTAAAAACTAAAATTACCAGTAATAGAAGGGTATAATTTGTCTCAAAAGCAGAGACAATGTAGGAAATGTTGTTTTCAATTTTAAGTAGGTTTGTCATTATGACATAAAATTATGGTCATTATTACATACTCTAGCATTTTATCTTCAGGTCGCAGTTTGTACCATAAATCCCAGTGGATTCTCAATTGATAATTTCTAGATAAAGGTGTAATATGAGCGTATTCCACTAAAATAAGACCATGTTCCATAGATACCTTATGAAATGATGTTATTTTCAGTCTGACGACCTACATTCCTAATCCTACCCGTAAACTGAGCTATTTGGCAGACTATCTGAGCATTTGATTGGCACAGCGAGTTTCTTGAAGCTCAGATAGTTGGATGTGTGGTCCAGAAATATTAATCTCATAAATGTCTTGGGAGATGTCTGCTGTGTCTGCATGAGCAAAACACAAAATTGAAATGCATGACCTTAGAAACTATGAAATCAGAATCTACTTTTTTGTAAAAGTCAAAACTACGTATCCTTTATTATAATCCTTGAGGGGGAAATGTTTGTCTTCCTTTAGAGAAGTATCTCGATGCATCACAATACAAGAGTAAAAGTAAGAGAGAGAATGACTTCTACCTCTAAGACTAGGACTCTATGGCATATGCAGAGCTGTCTTAAAGATAGTTACCCAAGCATCAATCTGTAAGTAGTTTCTAAATATAATTATGATAAATAGTGACAGTTAAATTTGACCTTTACACACAGTTCTCTATACAACTGGTAAACTATAACTTGTTCTTAAAAGATACCCTTAAATTTTAAACATCTCACCAATACTGCATTATCATCACTGATATTTGTGTACTTCACAAATAGATGTAGTCAGGGAATAATCAGTAGCTACTCTCAACTGAGCTTCTAAACCCAAGAAATGCATGGTATAGAAACCTTTTTTCTGGAAAGATAACTTGTTTAATTTTATTTTAGATCATCTTAAAGTTTTCTGATTCTTAAAGTCACAAATGAAGCTTTTTAAAAAACAAAAACATGAGAAACACTACTCATTCCATTATAATGACTATGCTTGAGTGGAGAAAACAGGATTAGCAAGAATATACGATTCTATATGCAATTATTGACCATGGAAAACCAGCGACCTGCCAACACCATTGAAAACACACAGAATGAGCTGAAATATAATTAGGCTCTGGAAACGCTAAGCAAATATTTACCACAGTAAACACCACATGCTGCATTGTATTTTGATCTTTTATCCAGGTAAACTTTTAAACACATCAATATGCAATAAATTGTAGCTAAGTCTAATGAATAGAATTCTCTGCTTCTGAACTTATTACTCTATTAACCAAATATAGTAATTCAACAAATATTCACTAAAGACATTTTATACAGAGAGCAAAATGAAAGATTCTGATTATATGAAGGCAATAAATTCTGTGTTCTCAAATCTTTGTTCTAGTATTCAACAGTCTAATAGGGAATATGAAATGTGTATACCTAAAATGACAAAGAAAAATTATATAGGTATAATCCAAATTCTAGATCACTATGCTTCATCTTTCCTGTTCTATTTTACGAGTTACTATTCTAGCTTAATTCTGATCTTCATTCTGTTTGTCTTTTTTTTTCTTTTCAGAAATACCCCCAAACCCTGACTTCCTTTCCTTTGAGAGATACCCTACATATTCTTCCTCTTGGAATAAATTCTTTCCAAACACCTCTCCCATGTAAAGTTTGACCTCCAGTCAAAAGTAAGCTACATTTTTCTGTGCCGTATCTATTTATGGCTGACCCAAAACAAGCAGAAACTCCATTTGTTTATGTTTTACTGATAGAGTATTAAAGTAAGATAAATGTATGAAGTAAAGAAGGTTAGGGAATCTGCAAAGTTATGGATTATTCTATTTCTTCTCATGATATGTGGTACTTACTATTTCTCTTACACTGGTATCTCTTGGTTAGGATATTTAACCACCTTTAGTACATGTTAACATGTTTGTTGCCTTTTTCCTCTCATTGGATGGATTACACTTGCTATCACTGTTCACAATTTTAACTAAATGATTATTTGTGTATTTACATCTCTCACATACTGTGTGAATTTTCCTGCTTTGAAGGATGTTACAACGAAGAGAGTGATGCAAGTTTTAAAGTTTGACAGATGAATTACAGTGTGGAAGATAATGCAGGCTGCAAGAAGGCAGCGCATGCAAAAACAGATGAGTATTATCAGGAACAGGAGGAACAATTGTATGCATTCATTAAATTCATAGATGCAAATGAACGAACTCAAACGTCACCTCTTACTTTAAATTTTTCTAATCTTTGGGACTGAATTACCTCATTTCTTTCTTTCCATAAAACAATTACAACAATAACAGTTAATAGGGCCTGGGGATGTAGCTCAGTGGCACAAGCCTGAAGTCCTGAGTTCAATTGTCAGTATCAATAATAATAATAACAGCAACAATAATAACAACAGTTAACAGTTACTAAAACACTGACTTAATTCCTCAACTCCAGGAGACAGCTACAATAAATCCTTCATTTTATAGTTAGAGATTTTCAGATACAGAAAGGCTAAGGAACCTCTCCAAGGTCACAGTCAATAACTAGAATAATTTCAGCAAACTTCCCATTCATGCACACATCATGAACCCCGTGACATAAATTTGTCTTAGTCATCTGGGACTCTTCAATTCCTACCCTTAAATAGTGCCAGGAACATAGGAAGTATCTGGTAGTTTTTGATAAGTGAATGAATACCTTAACAATAATTACTAGTATGAGCCAACCTTGAGAAATAAAACCAATACCCTACACAACCTGTTGCCATCAAGACCTGGAATGTTCCCCGTAGGCCACCGTGTCAGAGCTTCAAGCAGCACCATCAGGAAGTCATAGAAACCTGAAGAAATCAGGAGTAATGGGAGCTCTTAGGTAAGTAGGGAGTGTGTCCTCAAAGGACATTGTGGGGTCTTGGACTGTTCTCTCTCTCCTTCACTTCCCCCAGGAGGTGAGCAGGCTTCTTTCTGCCATCCTCTCCTTCCAAGACAAGCTCTTCCCACAGGCCTGATGCAAGATGGCTAATTGGCCATGGACTCACATCTCCAAATTTGTGAGCCAGAACAAATCTTTCTCAGATAACTCGATCAACTCAAGTTATTTGCTACAGTCAGAGAAAGCTGCATAACATATGTGCCAATATTGGATCTCTAAAACTGAAGGAATCTCTCAGGAATTTTTCCCATTCCAGGAGTAACTGAGTTCAAGGCTTCCTTCTCTTCCTGTGGAGAAAGAAATACGATTTTACCTCTGTTATAGCTATCCTGGCTCACTGATGCTATCAGCCTCACTCGTTCATTTCTCTTTCTTGGTTATGCCACACTCATCCCCACTTTAAAACCTTTGCATTCGTAATATTCTACTCTTTCTGATGGAAATACCCTAATTCCAAATATCCTTGTGGTTAAAGACTTTAGCCAATCAGGTCTCAGCTCAATCATGACCTCCTCAATAAAGTTTCCCTGACCCTGACCATCCAATATAAAATTACTATTTGTTCCAGCTCAGTTTAGTGAGATTCAAGCTTTGAAAAATCAAATAAAAGTCCAGATATTATAAATTCTCTTCTTTTGTAAAATAACCTGTTTCCTGCTTTATTGTCCTTTGGACATTTTTCTCTGGAGCAGCTCAAACTAGAAATTATAGTAGCTGGGCCAAGCAGACCTTAGGCATCGTTGTAAGCCCTGGCCATTATACCACTCAATAGGACCTCGAATGCTGCTATAAAACCTACAATTATTAATTTGCTTTCTGAATGAAGGGAGAAATTGAATGTGTAAATGGGCGAAGTTATGGTAAGAAAAAGTAAGAAAGAACAGTCTTAAAAGCAAAAACATAATGCTGAACAGCAGCATTCTGTTGTTAAAAACCTAACAAGATGTATATAAAATTCACTGTTCTTCCAAAACCAACTATCCATGTAATTGTGCCCTTAGGTGGCATCTCTGTCAACCCTTCCAATGGCAGAGAAAAAGAAAACAGAACTCTCCAGCTTTCCACTCCCATAGCACTGCCCTGACCCACCGCAGCCCAGGCTCTATCCCTCAGCCTCAGCACCGTGGGCTCCAAGGCACCAAACATTGCTTTGCTATAGGAGCCCTTCTGTGCATCGCAGGATGTGGAGCAGCATCCTTGCCCTCTCCCTGAAAGCTACAAATAGCAAGGGCTACTCTTGCTGCCCTAGGATTTAACAACTCAAAAACTTCTCCAGACAAGGCCAAATGTCCTTGGAGAGACAAATTGCTCCAGGTAAGAACTACAGAAACGATTCCTTCTACATGTACTATGGTTTGGACCATAGTACAAGGGAAACCACACGTTTAAAGCTATGCAATTTGAGTTTCACTTACAGCTATGTTCATGCATTCAACAGAGCCAGACAGCTACGTGCAAAACACAAAGGTGGACCCTCCCCTTATACTGTGAGCAAAATCCACTCAAAGTGGATCAAGTGCCTAAACATGAGGCCCAATTATAAGGGAACATGGAAGCAAAGCTGCATGACATTGGATTTGACAATCATTTCTTGGAATGACACAAAAAAGCACAGGGAATAAAGCAGACATAAATAAATCTTATCTGCCTCAAAGGATACAGTCAACAGAGTGAAATAACAATTTATGGAAGGGAGAAAATATTTGTAAATTATGTATCTGATGTTATGACTTGGATAGAAAACGACCCCCTGAAGTCCTACATGTTCAGAGATAGGGCTCTTGGAAGGTGATTAGCTCATGGGGCAGTAACCTCCTTCATGAACTAGCCCATTGATGAGTTCACAGCTGAACAAGTTGTTAGGAGGTAGGGTCTGGTTGAAGGAAGTAGGTATCCCCGAAGGCCATGTCTTGTCGCCAGTCCCTCCCTCTCACGCTGGCTCTTTCTGCCTTTCTCTGCTTCCTGGCTGAGGAATGGCTTTCCTCCACCATACTCTCCCACCCTGATGTTTCCCTCTTGGAGTCAGTCAACCATGGACTGGAACCGTGAGCCTAAATAAACTTCCTCTCTTTTAAACTGCAGGTGTTAGGTATTTTGTCCCAGCAGGAGAAAAGGGACCAATACATCTGATAAGGGATTTGATAAGTGGCCAACATATCTGAATATATAAAGAAGCCCTGCAACTGAATATTTAAAAAATAAAATAAAAAACATGCAAAAGGCTTGAACATGCTTCATATGAAAACACAACTACTCTCAAAGCAGAGACTAACAAATATTGAAAAGGACATAGAGAAAATGCAATCTTGGTGTACTGTTGAATTGTTAGATGGTATAACCATTATGCAAAGTACTATGGTAGTTCATCGAAAAACTAAAAACAGAATTATATCAGCCAACAATTCCATTTCTAGGTATATACCCTAAAGAACAGAGAGTAGGATCTCAAAGAGTTATTTGTTCATCCATGTTCTCAATAGTATCATTCACAACAGTCCAAAGTTGGAAGCAGCCCAAATGTTTATAGGCAGAGGAAAGAATAAACAATGTGGAGGCTGACAGAGGCTGAGGAGGAGAGAGAATGGGGAGTTGTTTAATTGTTACACAGTTTCAGTTTCAAACGATGTAAAGAGTTTAGAGATTGGTTTCATTTCACAGTGTGAATGTGCTTGGTACTACTGAACAGTACTCTTAGTTAAGATGTATGTTTTATGTTGCTTTTCCACAATCAATTACTGCTTCAAAAAAAATGTATGATTAAATAAGAGAGAAATAATAAAAAATGGAATTTGTGAAATAAAGACAGCTCTTTCACAGTTGGCAATCCAAACTCTGAAGCATCCCTCTGGGATGACCAGGGTCTTACACATGTCCTACCCAGGGATCCTGCACACTCCCTGACATTCTGGGAGAGGAGAAGCCTCTTCACCGGCTCTGGCAATAATTTGTCTTTGCTTCTGTCTGTTTCAAATTACAGTAAACTCAGTTATTATTGCAGGAGCTCTTCACAAAACTCTAAAATAAACATTCACTGAGTGCTAACTATGAGTCCAGCATGGGGCCGGGGAGGGGGCGTGCCTAGAATATACAATTCTGTTCTGAGAGAGGAGCCTGGACACCGTCAGCCACAGCATAATTCAGCAGTGAAGACCGAGCTCTCACGTCTGACCCCCTAAGTTGGAACTCTGGTTCTACCACTTGCTAGCTGCGGCCTTTTGCTTCCGTGTCCTCATCCTTCCCTGGGATGATAATGGCATCTTCTTCATAAAGCTGCTATGAGAAGGACATGAGTTCATATTTGTGAGATCATGAGCGCTGCCTGCCATAGAGTAAGGCCACATGAGTACTGGGCAAACACATCCACAAACAGCGCACATCTAGCTTCGTAGGCAAGACCTGCCCCAAAGCTAGACCCTCTCTTCAAACTGTGCCCGGCACCTACTGCTTAACCCAGCAAGGGGAATTCCTACTTGTTTGGCTACTCAAAAAAAAAAAAAAAGAAAAAGAAAAAAAGTTCAAGTCCTTGAAAATCTCTCCTCCATCTGTGACGACCGGGGACAGATTGTTACATGGCGAGAGCTGTAAGGACGCTGTTTCCTGGGGCCAGGCTCACCGCGTGGTAACTTTCCCTGCCTTCCCAGCCTCAAACTGCACAGACGGAAATGAGGACCAAGATGCTGGCACGGTTTGCATGCTGAGATTATTTTCAGACAGAGTTGCGCCATTAAAAGCAAATCTTATTCCTAGGTTTAAGAAAGAAAAATAAATTTAAAACAAAACAAAACAAAACAAAAAGAAACCCAAAGTCTAAAAAGTATGTGCTCCCTCTAACCGGAGTGCGGGGTGGAATTGTAACGATGCACTTGGAGCAGAAGCCTGCGCGGCATCACAAGCGGGAAATCTTTTATGAGGACCAGATGGGAACATTAAAGGCCTAGAGAATTCGAGAGCATGTTAAAAATGAAAATCCCAATCCAAACACAACAAGTATGTCTCATGTATGCTACTGCAAAAGCAGAAAATACCTAGCACACAAACTCCATAAAAGATTGCCTTTCATTGAAAACTAAACAACCCTTAAGAGTTCCCAACTGATGAAAAATTGGCTAAAAATAGCTGGCAAGAAAGGACCAAGAAGTGGTATTTGGATCTGGGCAAAAGTGATAAGATTTAATTCTCTGTATTTTTTGCTATTATAACATAAAAGGAAAACACTTAGTTCTAGGTATTCATTAACAAGAACTTCTCAACTGAATCCCTAGAATAAAGAGATTTTAAATTAGCACCACCCAGGAAAGCATAACTTTATTCATTATGTTTATGTAAAAAAGGGTGTTTTTTTTTCATTTTGCTAATCTCTATTGTACATCTGTTCACATTTTTTAAATATCCTAATTGTTTGACAAATAATTATGTGAGTGGGTTCCCTCATAGCCCATGATTTCAGATGTTATATTATTACTTCTCCCATGGGCTGCTAATATCCCAATGTAAATTCATCACACACGAGCAGCAATACAGATACCTTAAAGAAAAAAGACAACTTCAGTTCCACAGCTATTTGCCAGAGGAAAAGAAACAGCGGTTGTCCTCAGAGAGATTTCAGTCAGTGATGGCAAACACGGTAGAGCTTTCAATGACACGAACAGCCCACTGAGGCAAGCATGCTCTGGATTAGTCTAATACGAGGACACCCAATCGTTGTGTCTTCCACATAATCCCCTTCATATAACATTTGCAATTATGAAATTGCATTTCCTCTCCTGAAAATGCTCATCTTGCTGTTGTTGTTTCAATACCCTGGCTGTAACACAAAAGAGAGAAGAAGGTCACGCTCTTTAGGGGCGATTTCCTGTGTATTTACTCCATGAATATCCTTTTTCACTGACCTGTTAATGACATGATACGAATGACTGTCAACTGTGAGTTAAAAAGACAAGTTTCCAATTAAGAAATAAATGTTCACTTGCTCTCCTTCCACATTAAAGATTGGTCTCGCTTTCTCTCTGTAGAAATAGGACTAAAGGAATGGCCGGTCCTTTTGATATTGTTGAAGCCAGGGGAAGACGATGATGAATCTTTGAGGGTGAGTCTGATTTTACAATCGGGGGAAGCCATAAGAACTCTTACAGAATGAAAATGGAAGGAGGTCAATGAGGTTAGAATTTAGAAAGTCACTGAGAAGTTGTAGAAGAGTAAAATACATCATAGAGAACTAATTCTGTAAATATAAAGTGAAGTACTGGATATGCAAACAGAGAAAACCAGTATCTACTTAGTACCTATTAGGGACATCTTAATCTGAGCCACCCTTCACAAATACATAAGACAAATTTGATAGTACTCTTTGGATAGCACAACAGGAAGAAGAGACTATTTGTTCACCAAACTATTCAACAGCATAATCCAAATAGTAATTTCTTTTCTTACCGCAAGTTCAGTATATTTTTCTCATATATATAATTTCCAGATAAAATTACCACTTGGGGGGTACTTTTACCATTTCATTTTATTTCTCACATTGCATTTTAGATTATCTGTTCACATTTCTCTCTCATTCAACTTGGGGCCTCTGTGCTTAAATTTGGAAGGGACCCAAATAGTCTACAATTCACTTGTCTGTTCATTCACTAGAGTTTACATTCTAGTGGGGAGAAGCAGAGAAGAAGATGGATTTAGATATAGACGATACAGATATGAATATGGATGTGTGCGTAGGTGTCCATATTTACATATGAATACGGGTGCAGATGTATACATCAGGTGGCGGCAGGGCCATGCAGTAACCAGAGCAGGGCTAAAGCGGCTAGGAAGACTGGCTTGGGAGGGCTGCTTTATACAGAGGATTGGGAGAGTCTTCTCCAGTTAGGTAAATGGAAGCGATCACTTGAAAAAGGAAAGAAGAAGACTATGCAGGTATCTGGGAGAAATTCTTTCTTGATAACAAGAGCAGAGGCCTTGCTATGAGACCATTGAGACGAGGAAGGAGACCAGCATGGCTGGAGAGGCGTGGAGAGAAGGAAGGGAGTTGGAGACGGAAAGGATGAGAGCACGGGGCGATGCAGGCGTGGCGCATGCGCACCGCGCAGACTCTGAGACGGGATGTGCTGGGGGATTCTACAGAGAGAAGGGGTGCAGAGGCTCACAGATAGGAAGGCTCGGCCTCGCAGCTGCCCAGGGAACGCCTGATAAAGTGGAAAGTGGAGAAGTAGGGCGATCAGGTAAGGGTGAGTTTAGCAATCCTGACGGGAGGTAACAGTGACTTGGATAGCAGTGCTGGCTGGGGGAGATAAAAAAAAAATGGTCAGATTCTGGCTTCACCGTAAAAGTGGAGCAGATAGGATTTGTTGATGCAAGTGGAATGTGAAATATCAGAGAAAAACAGTCATGCGAGACTGCAAGATTTCTAGCTTGAGCAACTGGAAACGCAGAATTGTGTTTTACTGAGATGGAGGAGATTGGGAACAGATTGTAAAAAGGTGGGGTGGAGGGGGCAAAAACCATGACAACAGTTTTGGAGGAGCTAAGTTTCAGCTGTCAAGAAGGCAGTTGGATAGATATATAGGTTTAGAGTTCAGAGGAATGATCTAGCCAGGGATATAAATTTGGGAATCATCAACATACAGATGGTATTTAAAGTCATGCTCTAAGTGAGGCACTTGGCCTAGGGAATGCTTATAGACAATCAAAGAAGAGGGCAGAGGGAAAGGGAGAGACAGAGGGGAAGTGGAGGGGAAGGGAAGGGAAAAGGATGGAGGAGAGAGAGAGAAAGGGAGAGGAGAGATTCGTATTTCCCTAGGCCTTTCCAATATTTAGAAAGTTCATGAACACAAGGGCAAACCACTTGAGAATACTGAGAAAGAGTAGCCTGTCAAAGAGGGAGAAGAGGCATTAGTGTCCTGGAATCCAAGTAGAGTCAGTGGTTCAAGAAAAAGGTAATAACTGCCTGAGCGATCTGCTGCTGATGAATCAAGCTGGATACGGTCATGCAGTTTAGCACATGGATGACAGAACTCAGTATGAACTTTTAGTGGAGATAGGAGGAGAAGGCTTGATGAGAAGTTTCTAAAAGAGACCTGAAGGGGAAGCAATAAGGAAAGCAGTAGAGACAATCATGAAAGAGAGCTTTACTATAAATGGTAAAAGAAGCAGGGTCACAGAGGGAGGGACGCCTGGGTCAAAGAAGCCTTTGCAAAGAACGTGGATGAACAAGTTCAAGGACTACCAGAAACCACTTAACACGAGGAAACCGATGAAGCAGGAAGCAGGAGAAACACATGCAGAGGCCTTGTGGGTAAGAGGGCATACGAATCGGGGTGCACTGGTGGAGCTGGCCTTATCCAGATACCCAGAGAGCTGACTCACAGAAACAGGAAGGGAGTGGGAAACAGGCACTCACAGGAAGAAGCCGACCTGGCGAGTGAGTGTGTGCATGGTTTGCAAATACACCTACATGCGTGGGACGTACGGGCCATTACCTGTGTCCCATGCCTCGGGAAGACTGGAAAAGACCCTTTCCGCCTCTGAAATACTTCCCTTTGCCTCTGCTCTCTAATGTGCTGGATTACCTAAGTAGAGATCAATTCTTTGGGCTTAATATTTATTCCCTGAAAATGAAATCACCTACCAAGCCCAATGAATCAGTGATGCTTGACTAGAAATGAACTTACCAGGCCCACACTAAAAGGAAGAATTTCACAAAGGGACCTGAGAATGTGATCATTTGGATGTTTTCCAGCACAGCTTGGGTGTTGGAAGCTCCTAGAACCTGTAGTCCCCCAGTCAGATCGGCACTGCCAGGTAGCAAAGGTCGAGGCTTTATATTTTATACTTGTATACTTGGGACACTTGTATCTATGCAATTAAAGTCATTTCACAGGCCAGCAACCATGTATCCTCCTCACCCAGCCTGAGGCTCCTCAGTGGCAAAGCGCACTGTGTTGGCATCAGCCAACAATATATATTTGCTTATTGGAACTGATCAATAGCTCCTGACTTACAGTCTGCCAGGAGCGAGAGGCTCTGGCTGTGACTGTGCAGATTACAGGTTAGAAGAAGGTGTTGGTCACTCAGAAAGCAAGGAGAAAGGATTTGATGCACCCACTATATAGAAATCATAAATGTTTGAGAAGATAAATGTATCCAACATGATTTAAACAGTTGCACTATGTTTACATATATTGAAGCATAACGTGGTGACCCTCTTTAGAGCTGCCTTTTCATGTTTTCCTGTGTGAGCTAAAAAAATTTTAATTTTTTCATAAGGGCAAATGCAAGCAACTCTGCCTATCTGGATTTTACCTGCTAAAAAAAGGCTAAAGCACACCAAGGCAGCAATGCTACAAGGAGCCCTCCACACAAATGCTTAAACCTACAGGGCACTAGCACTGGGCCAGGGCGGTTTTAAGGATTCACGTTAGATTGTGCAATTTGTTTGTGCATTTTAGAGTTGAAATGTTTAAAGAATCTGATGGGTACAGAACTTCTGAGAAGCATCCCTTTCTCTTCTGAATGCTGCTGACCGGTTCCTCTGCCAACAACCAGACCTCCTATAAACACTGCTGCTGAATATTCAGCCCTCAGCACAAGCAGGGGTGGCGTGGCAGATAATGATTAGTCCCAGCTGACAAAAGAGCTCCCAGCAGCGAATGCAAGCGCATGGGCTGTCCATGCACTGGGGACTGACTCAGCCTGCATAAAAGCTCAAATCCCTTGAATCCCAAGCAAGCACTGTACTTATGAAGATAGCACCTTCAAGACAGGACCTGCAGCAAAGCTTCATTCGGATGAAGCAGTTGCTTCATTTAATCTACACTTTCCAGATAAGTTCCTAAGACTCCTACTTTTATTATTTTAGACAGAACTAGAAATTCTCATGAAGTCCAAAAGTATTCTACTCTATATTTTTGACTGTCACTAAGCTTTGAGTTTACTCGTGTGGCCATTTTTAATAACCTGCTGGT
The DNA here is from genome assembly GCA_004363535.1 of Dasyprocta punctata. NCBI lineage: Eukaryota > Metazoa > Chordata > Mammalia > Rodentia > Dasyproctidae > Dasyprocta > Dasyprocta punctata. The sequence continues at coordinate 21,326 of RJWM01008303.1, read as the reverse complement.
TCATTTAAGTAGAAGTACTTATCTTAAAAATGTGACCTTACCTGCCTTTAAATTGCAAAGAGACAGAATTGGCCTGGTCAGTGATGAGGCAAGAGGGAAGTCTTTGTCCAAAAAGAAGCAATAACCTTTATTTTTGCATTCATCTTTAAGTATTCTTGGAAACCATCAGGAAACAGGGAGAATTTGATTTAGATGTTGCAATGTCATCCAGATAAAGGTTAAATACAAGTTACACTGCATTATGTATTGCTCATATGAGCTTGGCATTATCTTTCTTCAGGAAGCATGAAAGCAATACCAGTACCCAGGGTAGGAAAGGTCCAAAAGTACCATTTATTCTGGCCCCTGTCTCCACACAACCTCCCACCTAAGTGGACCCACACAGCACAAATGTCACTGACCTTCTGTGAAAGAAATCTGGAGCAACCTTTAGGTCTTTGATAATGTTTATTAGCAAAATGCTTTGTCCATACCACCAAAATACACCTGCAGCCCTGAAGTCAAGCACAGCACTTTTTAGGCTTTATTAATAGTTTATGATAATGGTTTTATCATTATTTTGTCTGGAAAATTTATCTTTCTGCTGCCATGTTTTCCACAAAGTAACTGACACTTGTAAATGTCATATAGAGAAGTCAGCGTTACTGTTTAAGCTCTGGTTTACTGATTGGGAAGTTCAGGCTCACAAAGGTTAAATGACTATGACTCCCCCACTCGCAAAATGAAAATTAAATATAAAACAGTTTGTGAGGGATGGCGCCAGGATGTATGTCTAGATTGTAGACTCTAGATCTAAGGAACTTTTCCAATGCCTCTATGAATAAACTTTCCTACATAAACAGGTCACTAGGAGGTTAGAGACTAAAACCTAGGAAAAACAACTTCAGAGACATTCTAGTACTTGAAAAAGACTTACTATTATGGCTTTAATTTAGTAAAAAGGTATTGCCACTAATTTAAAGATCTAACTGGTGTCTAGTTTCACTAATGGAGAAAAGTATCAAATTCAAGAAGGTACTGTAATTGCAATTTGAGAAATGAAAGATTATTTTTATGACCAAAGTCATTTATTGTTATCTTTTTGAAGAATGAGAGTGGACATAACCTATAACACACAGGTTTTTTTTTTAATTTTATTAAAGTAAGGACACAATACAGGCTTCAAAATAAAGTAATGCATGAAACTAAGTAATAGCTAAATGGTCTTAAAAAGTGTATTTAAGATGCACAACAGTTGCTTTATAAAAACTTATTTAATCTATGACATAAACATATTTAAGTGGTTTATATTATCGAATTTTATGTGAAATATTATGTTTTGGACATATTAATTAACTGATATCTGCTGATTACCTGCCATTGGGCAAGGATCATACTAATTATTTTACTCTTAGGACTTTATTTAATGTTTATGAAGCCCTAATGAAATTCAAGTAGCATTTTTTTAAAATTTTGCAGATGTAAAAAGTGGAACTAAGATACATGAAATGGTTTGCCAAAAAGCTAAATTCTGGGGGAAAAAAATGGAGATGAAATTTAAATGCTATCATCTTTGTTTGTGTGTGTGGCTTTTTTTTTTTTTTTGGTATTTCCATTTTTACTATGAATATCTTAACTTTTGAAAAATTCAGTGATGTAACAGAAAAGAAATGATGATTTATTTAAAATTTAAGATATAAATTGTTTTTAAATTATAGCTATAAAACACAAAAATATAAATAAAAACTAATGCACAGCTTTATAAATTGAAGGAAATAATCCAGGACACTCACAGCAACTGTCCGCCTCACTAGGTCGAGCTCCTAAATGCTGTAGTCTTTGAGTCACAGCCCCTGGCCTCCTTCAGCCTCCTTGTTCTGCTAAAAAGGAGCAATTTAGAGACGAAATTGTGTTTTACAGGTGAGCTCACATCTGGATGACAGGTAAAGGACAGGTCAGGTTAGTGTCACGAAGTTAAATTTTCCACATGGATTTCAACGGTAAAATCTCAGGGGAAAGTCTCAGGCAGGTCACGTGCCAGCAAGAGGGACCTTAATGTCGCGATGAATTTGTGCTGTCTTCCTGACCTCTCTTCAGGAGGTGGAAACCGTCCTGCTGATGAGATGAAAGTTCCCAGGATAAACTGCTGAAGTAATGACGACACAAGCCACAGAGCGCCCTCACCTTCTCTAGCACCGCTTCCGAGCTTATTAATTTTGTGGAGGAAGAGAGAGTGGCAAGGAGACATTTGGCGAGAAATGAGTTTTTGATAGCACTGGAATTCTTCCCAGGCATTTGTTCACTGAATCCTATATTGGCTTTTTATATGCAGGATCCCGAAATAGACCAGGCGTCTTCTTATGTTTTGTTTTTTCCTTTTCCTTTCGAACTTACTGGGACAAATGGACAGAATGACTTTAAAGTGGTCTCTTCCTATCGCTTTCACACACTGAATGATAGCAAACAGTTTTGAAAGATACATCAATGAGAGCAAAATGAAACCTCTTACTGGGGACAGAAGTATTCACACTGGACCTTCCGATCATTGCTACATTTTAATATAAATCATCTCGGTTCATTAGGAAGCTATTATTACATGAGAGTAAATGAAGGATTATCTTTCTGCAGGACCCGAAATTGTCACTGTGTGAATATTATAAATGTATTTCTTCACAAGCTCATGTATACTTTGACTTTTTCAAATTGGCACTTCACAATGAAATATTCATATTCCATACCCAGAAATGCTTTTGGAAAATAAAAATTAGTTTCTGCTTCACCAATCAAGTCTGACAACAATGCAAATGTTTATATATGTTTAGAGATTTAGGAAGATAATAAAGCAGCACCAGCTATTATGAGTTACAGTGCATGAAATATTGTGTTAGGTACTTTACTACTTTATCTCAAAAGATAGACTGCTGGTAGCCTAGATAGACATGTTTTTAAAATTAAATTAACATTTGAAAATATTTGAAGGGAAGGCTACTTTATCCAATTTGAAAATGAAGGAGCTTGAGTTTAAGACAGTTAATTGGCCAGCCTAAAATTTCAATAGTAAATCCAGAGAAAATATCGATGCTCAATTTAGCTTCCTTGACTTTAGATGAAGTAACACAAAACAAAGATCATGTTAAAAATAAGGTTCCAAATTAAAAATCATTAACAAGATTATATTAAAAATAAACCTCAAAATTATGCAATGATATAACCCTATGTATAAGGCATTATATAATGCTCAACACAAATGATACACGTTTTATGCTTTCAGAAAAAGAGATTACCTCCTTTTGTGGAAAAGAAAATTTGCAGGTCTGCAAAGACATCAATTTAGAAACTTTTCAATTGCCTAAACCAAACCAATTATCATAATGGAAAGTCATAAACTATTACAGATACTTCTAACCTTCCCTTTTATTTCAATGGTTTACTTAAAAAAACAAAGGGCCACAAATTTATTCATACCTTGTTAATATGTTAGTTCCCTGGTAAGAAGACCATAATGTTAAGTAAAACAAATCAGACACACAAGCTTAAATATTGTGTGGTGTCTCTTATACAAAAAACCCAAAATATCAATAAATTCAACAGCAAAATACAACATAGATCATAGGAAACAGGCAGACAGGAAGGGAAGGAGCCCAAGATGGGGGCGTGGAGAAAGGGACATAAAGAGAACCAAGATGCGCCATAGATAGGTACCTACTCCTCACAACACAAATACACACGGTGCACAGCAGACAGGGGCTAATAACAACAAAAACTAAAACAAAGGGAGTTAACAAAAACATCAGACTCTTACATTGGGCAAGAGAATATCCTGGTAGGACAGAACTAGTTCCTCACCTTAAAAACACATACTACTGCTGTCCAGCTGAATGTGTTCTCTTCTGCCAAAAGCAAACAGGCTATGCATGACTTTGCGTATAGAAAGAGACACAGAGACAAGTGTGGAACTTGATTCACAATCGGTAAATCTAGGCGAAGGGTACCCGGTGGACTAGCCACGCAACGTTTTGAAATTTTGAGTTTTCATTGCCAGTGACCTCTGTTGGGCCAAGAGGTATTTTCATCCTCTTCATTTCTCCAACTTGCAATGCACATCTAGTTGCACAGACCCCAGGAATTTCTGTGTCTTTATCAAGCAGAGCCACACCGGTTTTGTTTTTCTCTGCACTCACTGATCTCTTAAGGTGGTGGTTTTGAAGCACTTGGCGCTTATGGAATCTATGGAAGAATCGCCAGTTTCCTAAGCCAATAGTTACCCACGTTGCCTTTCTAGGACCCAGGACAGGAAGCAGACAATACTCATCCTTTATTTCAAAGAACCCTCACACGACACTCTGAACAGGGATGTCCAGAAAACAGAGTTTGAAAGAGGTTCTCCTCAAAGCCACACCGTGGCCCGTCTCTCTAACTGGCAACTGAGTTATAAGCAGCATCATTTGGAAGAGGAAGACAAGTCTGGTGCTGCCAGACGACACACGGTGTCACAAGCATTCTCTTGCACAAAAGATCTTAGGACATGGTCATTACTAGTCTCCCTCAAAGACAAAATGCCTAAGTTCTAGCAAGAAGCAACCTGAGAAGGTCACCGAGTTACTTTTATTAATTTAGCACACACAGTGGTATCTGTGATGACCAAGTTTCCATGAGTGACAGAAGTCCCCAGCCTCCTAGGGCAGAACAAAAGGAGACAGAACCAAATGGAAAGTTCTACAGTGGTGCTGTCAAGTTGTAGACTCTTACTTCTGTATTGCCAGAGGTAAGTCCATAAAAACTCAAATCACTGTAGCTTTCAGTATTGCAAATGTCGCAAAAATATAGATGATCAAATATTCTAATTTGTACTAAGTAAACACTTTGCAGTCAAAATAACCAATGGATCGCTCTGTTCACCATCTCACTCAGATGGTTAATGAGAGATAAGCAGCTCTTTCCTGAGCTGAAGCACCAACTGTGCTGTAGGATACGTGAAGAATAACCAAATAAATAACTGTTCAGTGTTTTAGACAAATGTTGACTTATGTTAATACTACAGATTAGGTAATGTGATTGGTTCACTGTGGCTTAATTAAATGGGCTGCCGTGTAAAACACTCAGCTGCTAGTGAGATATTATAATTAAATCTGCATCCGCAAGTCATAGCACAAAACAGGAAGAAAGTTAGAGGAACACTTCTGGCAGAAAGCGAACACGGGTATCAAGAGACGGGAGGAGTAAGGACGCTTACAGGATAAGTCCCAACTGAACCTCCTCTCCTTCTCCTCCTTCATATCACAGTAAAGATGATTTAAGAATAAAGACTAGGAAATAGAAAGCATATGCATGCTTCTTTTTATTTTTCTCAACAAATACTAAATCTCAGTCTTTTCTGCATGTTCGGTGACTCAAAAAACAGGACAGAATCGATACCATTATACAATATAGTAGGGATGCTAGACGTTGAAAAAACAATGCAGCAAACAAGCATGGCTGTAATTCTCAGGTAATAAGTGTCAAGAAGAAAAATAAAAGCCAAGCCTGGAGGTGTATGCCTGAAATTCCAGCAATGTGGGAGGCTGATGCAGAAGGATCATAAGTTCAAGTCCAGCTGGGGCAACTTAGCAATTTAGCAAGACCCTGTCTTAAAGAGGACTGAGAATGCAGTTCAGTGTAAAGGCTCTGGGTTCAAACTCTAGTATACACACACACGCACACACACACACATGCACATACACAGAAGAAGAGGAAGAGGAAAAAGGGGAAGAGGAAGAGGAGGATGAAGGTAAAGCAAAAGAAGGAACTAAAAAGTGAAAACGTACTATGAAGAAGGGATGGTAGTCAAGGCCTCCCCACTCTGACATCCAAGTAGAAGCCCGGAAGGAAGAATGAACCAAAACACCATCTATGGTCCTAATCTTCCAGGGAGAGGAAAATCAAGCGCAAAGGCTCAGGGGCAGAAACACACTCAGCTCCTGGATGAAAGGAAAACAGGCTTGCAGGGCTGCACGGCGGGGGCTGAGGTCAGAGTCAGCCTGGCGCCAGACCGCCAAGGGCTTCTCGGCGGCAGTTAGGGGTTCAGATTCCCCTCTGAGGACCACTTGGATGCCCCCAGCATAAAATTGTGGTGCTTTACAGTGATGCGAAAGAAGGAAATTTTATCAAACTCAAGTAGAAAAACTGGCAGATCGTGAAAGAAGAAGAAATGGAAAAAGCAAGCAAATAGGATTTTGCAAAAGGGTCTCAGATTTTTGGAATCAGGCAGTTAGCAAGCTTCTGGGACTTCCTTCTGGCCTTCGTCCTCGGGGCTTTCAGTGCTCCTCTGCAAGGCCCTTTTTACAGTAAGTCTTTTAAAAATACAATATATTGAAGACCTGAGGACACTAAATGGCCAGGAGGATGCTGTTTATAGACTGACTGATAAAATGTCTGCGGTGATGAAAGTAACAGACTCAAGCTACGAGGCATAGATTTTCCCTGGCATTTTATTCAAACTGTGGAGTAAGATAATTCCTGTTTTAAAAAGGGAAAAATGAGGAGATTCCAGTTAAAGCAAAACACAAAACCCTTCTAGTAAAGTAGGACTGAGATGGCGGGGTTTCCACGGGACCAGCCATCCTCCCAGGCATTAGGGCTATGACTAGCTGTGACACACGTAGGGTAGAGTAACAGCTGACGCTACGCACAGCATCATGCTGTAGCCAATGAATGCAAGGAATACCAAGTTCGCGAACTTTCTTCCCATTTACCACAAACAGTAATTGGTCAAATCAAGAAGAATGTCGTGAGCGCGGTTCCTGATGACGTGGGACACAGAATACAATTAGAAGTTATTACCTCTCACATGCACGTGCTCCTTTCTCCCCTTGCCTCTAATCTCCTCGGCCTCCAATCCGTTCCTCACACTACCGACACAGCCCCTCTCCGCAGGAGAAACCACGGACGCCAGTCCCTTTCTCACAACCTCCTAGTGGCTCCCCGCTGATGGCGGATGAAAGACCCAAGTCCTGCAAAGGATCCTGGAATCCCAGGCTGGGGCTCCAGCCCAGGAGCTTTCAATCTTTCCCACTTTCCATCTCGTACAGTCACCCCAAAAGCATGCGTGCGCCCCAGGCTCAGAGTCTAATCTCAGCTCAGCCAATGTCACCTTGCACTCTTTTGGCAAATCACATTCTCTGACCTTCCTTCCTTTGTCTATAAGATAGAAATATTAGCATGAGTTGAGCCTCCATGATCCAAAAATTCAAAATCTGAAACACTTCATATCCCAAGCATTTCACATAGGGCACAATCGACCTGTAGTACCTAAGTCATGGGCTTCTTTTAGGGTTAAACGTGCGAATGCATTTCGAACGATGTCAGACACATTATAAATGCTGAATAAATGAGAACATTCTGTTTTTCCTTATTATTACTTGGCCAAAAATTATTCTTTCTTCGCACTCTCCACCTAAAACTCTCCTGTTCCCTCTTAAAACCCTGCATGAGGGGCACCTCTTCTCTGCGCCTCCCCGACCCGCTGACTCACGGCCTGGTGTGTGTGTCCCCTGGAGCCTCGTGCCACCGTGAGCATGGAAATTTAACAACATTATTCATCCTCCACTGGTTCACTGCAAATTGTAAGTTTGTCTTCCACCGAGTCTGAGTTGAGGGCTCTTTCTCATCCTGTAACAGCTAAGCCCGGTGCAGGGCCCGGTACATGGCAGGATCTCAACAAATGTTTCCTTGACGGATGCTCAATCAATAAATACACAGGACCACAGACATCTCTCAAAACTGTTCAGTTTACTAGGAAAGAATTCAAGGCAATTGAAGAAAAATGCTAGACACAGGTTTAATAGATTTTGCAAACAAACTGTGACCAAATTGTATTCTACAATCAGTGTGCCTGGTGTTCAGAGAAAGGTCAGGCAAGTGCTATATTCACTGTTTTTTTTCTTGCATCCTTAGTGATTCCAGCTTTGGCTTGCCATGTATATGTTCCTTTACAATGTAAACTGTGGCTTTTAATACCTTTATATTCAAATATGAGGCACAGAAGTACATGTTTCATGAATGTTTGCTAGTACAAGGAAAGATTTTCAAAACACAGGTGGAATTGAAGGAAGAAGAGGAAGATGAAGGCAAGCTTTTCTCGTGGTAACTCTACCTAAAAGCATGCCAGTCTCCCTGGGCAGGCTGCTCAGACAGAGCGTGTGCCAGGCTGCACGCTCACTACTCAGGAGGGCAGCGCTGTGGGCAGGGCCCAGCTGGCACAGGGTGGATTCCAGAGCAGCAGCAGCAGCTTTCTTCACCGAGGAGGACCAAAGCCTGAGGCTGGCACATCGGCACACGGGAGAAGGTGGAAAAGCTACACCCAGCACGGCGAGCATCACACAAGAGAACAGGACACTGCGCACCTCAGCTAGGGCGATGCTGGGCCTCGGAAGCTGTTGTCTCAGTTTGGGTTTGGGGATAAATGACACGATGACCTCAGAGTGTGGGCAGCCATCTCCCTATTCCATTCCAGCAATGCTGAGCATACCCCGAGAACCCTGTGGTGGGTGACACGCCTCTCATCCAGGTGTCCTCATGTTATCTGACACAGAACCTGGCACCTAATGGGGGGTGTAGGGGTAGAATTCAAAGCAGAATTTGAAAATTTCAAAATCGTGGTTCAGAGTCAAAACAGTGATTAGCTGAACAGAAATACTGAGAAGAAGCTCAAGAAACTCAGAATACTTTTTATATCTGTAACATAAAATACTGAAAGAACCTAAATTTGGAGTATGAAACGTAAGTGAGATTATACGTGTGAATATTCTAGTAAAGAATTTAAAATGCAGCAGGTGCTGGAATCCAGGCAGGTTGAATCGAAATCTTTTTCTTCCCTTGCTCACAGAAGGGCTCAATTATATATATCAAGTGAATAAAAAGAAAACCCTGGGACCAATTGATGCTGCTCTGCAGATTTATGTAGATTCCTGCAAGTCTTTTCTTACTATCCTTTGAGGGGGGAAAAGATTATATATGACATAAAAATCATATAGATTGGTTATGATGAAGAATTCTCAAACATCTGATGAGCAAGTGGGAAAACTTCGTACTAAGCAAAGTTAGGGAAATGCTTCCTCTACAGTCTTAGACTAGGAGAGGTTCCCATACACCACAGATGGAGTCATTGCGGTTCCCTCCCAGGGTACAAGAGAGTAATGAAATGATCATCCAAGCTCCCTCCAGATTTGGGGCTGGGTATATATTCTGATTAGTGACAACATAATGAATATCTCTTTTTCTTCAGATATCTCAAAAATAATCCCAAAGGCAGAATTTCACAAATGTTTCCCAAATCTTCTGCCATAGTTTGGGTTTTCATAACCAGAACTACACATTCACATCACAAAAATATGAAACGTACAAATAACAAAAGATAAAAAGCTGTTCCATGGGTCAAGACATAAACAGCATCCCCTTCATTGTTTAGCTTCTTCGTGAAAATTACTTTAATTTTGATGTTGGAATCAAAACAATCCAATCTCCTAAAGAGAAGCCTACTGTCTACTGTAAAGTAATAACATGTTTTTACAGACTTCTAAGTGCATATCTTGGAATTTCTAACTTAAATGCATGGTTTGCAAAACACCAATCATTGATCATGAAAGACTGGTTACATTTCATCATGAAAAAGAGGCAAAAATAAAGTACTTTTGCTCTTATGTCTGCATGTAACTATTTCCTATAGCATGCAAAAAAAAAAAAAAAACGAGCACACAATTTTTTTAAGATTAGGGAGTCATTCCAATACACAAGATACATGTATATTTTCCAAATAGAGATTATCATTACATATTTTATGAAAATAAATTTGAAAAAATATTAAGCAGACATTCAGATAAAACAATAGAAACAATTATATATAGACTCAGTCAGGAGCTGGGAACAAACTATGTACAGCTTTACTAAGAAAGCTAAGAAGGGGAGTTGTGTGAGTTGGAAGAAAAGGGTGAAAATGAGTCATGGTCATCACTTAAAGTTATTTTGTAAGTTTGATGATTAATGAATTCTTTTAGCCTATATTGGAGAACATTATACCAAACCCATGTGCTTTCTTTTATGGTAACTGTGGAAAATTTTGTTTTATCTCACCTAAAAGAAAATCATTTTATTAGCATAACTAACCTGATATCATTAAATTGTTCTTTTTGCAAATTGCTGCAAGAAACTTTGCATAAGGCATGAGTAAAACTGGTTCTTTAATCATTCTAAATTTTCATTCTTTCTAAAAGAAAAAAAATTGCTAGTATTTATAGCTCAATATTCCTAGCACATCAAAAATTTATTCTGAGAAAAAGAAAGGTCACATTACTACATTCAGAATCCAAAATGATATATTAAGAAAAATATCACCGCCAAGGTTTTAAGAAGATTTACCATTCTTTGAAAATTACTTACCTAAAGTTAAAATATGGTCAAAATAATTATTTAATATTCCTTTGCGTAGTAAGACATATGCATCTATTAGCTAGCTGTATGTTTCTTTTTTTATGAGATCTAATTGACAATGTAAGTATTTATTTTCCCCTATTTAGTTTTACTGCTCAGAAAGCCAGATAAAAATAGATATATGTTAGGGGTGAGGGAAAGTGGGAGAGAGAGGGCTTTTTCAAATGAGAACATACTTTTATGTAAACCTTCTCTTCCTTTGTATGCTACTCATTGGTAGGTTTTTGAAAAACTGACCACATGTGATCCACAAATAATAGATTACAACTAATAGCAAAATTTAATTCTCCATGAAGATGACTCTAGTTGCTCCAGTAAAGCAACTAGATACATAACAGTCCCAGGCAGAAAATAAGAATAACCTCATAATTAGCCAGATAAAGTACGTGGTAGTCAAGTATGTGGTGTTCATCAAAAGCAAGCTATATCTTTGTGAGGTAAGTCTAATTTGCCAATGTGTTAGGCAAGAGATTAGGCAGACAAACATTTAAGACGAGTAGAAGACCATTCCAGTGACCACTCATTTTTAAAAACCAGGTATCTTCATTTGTAATGTTGGTTAGCAACCCAGCATGCAGACACAGAACTCCAGTTAGCCCCTTTTATTGCTGTGGACCCTGTTAAATAAAACTCAGGAACAGCTAATCAATTTTGGAGGGTACCTTAATCTGAAAGAAAATAGATGTTTCAAAGAAATCCCAAGTAGCTGGGTTTGTCAAGTCAAGGGACTCTAGCCTCACTGTGAGTTTCCGTACATTTCCTAGGTGCTGATTTAAAGAGGCCCTGTGAGTGTGTTTACATCCCTGCAACACATGTATGAAAGGAAGCAGACCCAGTGCAGTTTTGACAGGGGTTTCTTGAATCTATTTAGTAGGCATTTTCAAAATGTCTGTACATTTTCAGTTATTTTTTAAAACAGGAGGCTCCTAAAGATAACAGTAGTTTGAAAGCACAGATAAAAGATATTAATCATGCAATTTCAGAAGTCAGAATGGGGTATCTTAATCCTTAACTAGTGTAAAACTAAAAGTCAATAAAAGAAAAACTCACCGATCTCTACACTACATATATGGGGATACAGTGAATTAAGATAGAGTTGATACACTGTCTTAAGAAATAAATTAGAACTGAGATGAAAATATTTATTCTTATACCAAAAGTGTCCTATTTAAAACCATCCAAAATATACCAAACAAACACAAAAGCCACCTCTTGCTTCAGCAGATACTAAACCAAAATCTGATGCTTAAAAACTCCTTCATTCCACCATTTACCTCGAATCAACTGTCTGTTTTTAAAAGCCGTGGTTTCCGAGCGTGCCCCCAGCTCCAGCACGCTTGCTGTGGAGACCGCAGGCAGCACAGCGATTCCTCAGCCTTCGCGCATTCTGCCGCTGACCTCTCTCCTGGTGCACCTCACACTCCTGGCAGGTACTCTTGCGAAATTTCACATCGCTCCCTAAGGCAAGACCCTGAAAAGCACCACGGACCCCTGCACCCCGGCTTACCAGGTATGAGCCACGGTGAAGCGACGCCGCTGCCGAATGCTCTTGTTCACCAGCAACTTTCTGAAAAAGCACGGGGAGTTCCTGGGCGAACTTCGGGGAGAGATCTTGGGAGATGTGGGTCTGTTTCCCGGCAGCCTTGGGAGCTCCAGTTCTAAGTGCATTTGCTCCTTGAAAGTCTTTATGCAAACGTCAGGCTCAGAAGCAGCAAGTTCCTTTGAAGAATTTTTTGCTGTCATGTCTTGTGCAAAGCGCTAGCTTTTACCACCCAAAACAAATCCCTGGAACATAGCAGAGACCCTGCTGCCGGGGAGAAGGCTGAATGGTCTGCAGACTCTCCTCAGCTCGATTTGCCGAGCTGCGGTTAGGACAGAGGAGCCGCTCAGGGCAAGAGCAGCATGCTGGCAGAACGGCAAGCTAGACTGTCACAAGGAGCTTTATCAGGCTGGCTTTGCCTCTGAAAATGCGCCAAAGCGCTTCCTATGTCAGTAGCCTCCTTGTGGGTGAGGCTTTTCTGCGAGCTCCACACTGACGCTCCCTGAATTCATTCAGCTGAATATATCAGCTCATGAAATATTCATGAGAGCTCCTGATAAATCCTTTCCGTGTAGTCTTCTGAAAGTCTTATCCAACAAGCTACATTCACTAGCAGATAGTAAGCAACACCTAGTCACCTCGTCGTTTGTTTCGTTTGCACAAAGAGCAGAACCAGAATCGTCCCAGCACGTGTAATGTTTAAAGTCTTCATTCAGAATTATCTTGTTTTGTAATGCACACAACACAAACTCCACCTACCAAATGCTATTGGCCCCGGGATTATTTAAACAACTGCACTGTTTCCCCCTTCAGAACACTCTCCATTGCTCAGATTTTCACAAAATTTGGGAGGCTCCTGTCTTTATCACAGTAAAGATGGGTTAAGTCAAGGAGTGTCAGGAAGACTAGCTAAAACAGCCTCGAAATTCCAGCTCTGAATCAAAGAGCTGATTTGCTGAAGTTTCTTTTTTCCTCCCTTCCCCCCAGAAAATCTCAAACAGCAACAACAACAACAACAAAAAATGCCAGTGAGCAGGAAAACATTGGATTTGGTTCATTCCCCTCAAGGAATTTGAAGGCTAATTTTTATTCCAATAAACATTTCGCTCATTCTTCTATTAAAGCTCATTGTTCATGGGGTGCGGGTGCCCACAACCACACTCCGTGTTAGCGGCCAAGGCTCTTCTGACAGCCAAAGCTCCCCCAAATTGAAAAGGAGGTAACACTGGGGGAAAATGCATACTCACAGTGAGAGTACAGAATAAAAAATTAGACAGTATGCATGCGTGGGGGGGGGCGTGTGCAGGTAGGTGTAGAAGATATTGCAGGTTGATGTGGGGTCTGTACACTTCAGAGTGTGTGTGTGTGTGTGTGTGTGTGTGTACTTTCTTCACAAGCATTGCACATGAGCTCTACAGGCAGCAGATACCAAAAGCAGACATTGCAACCTGATGTTTTCCACAGCCTAGAGTACAGCTTCTGTCCTTTCAAAGGCACATGGAAGTAGAAACAATATTCTGACGCTTGAAGTTTCCAGGTGCTTTGAACATAACTGTTAACAGGACTGACATGATCTCAAATAAATTTGATGAAGGAGAACTACAGGTAGTCAGCAAGAGTAGCAAAAAAGGAATAACTCACAATGGGACTTCATTGATAAAGGGAGACACTCATTCTTCCCATGAATGTGTGAAGTCTTCCAGCCTTAGACAGTCATTCACGTATGTCATATAATCTGGTGAAAGATGGGCTAATATCTAAAGGGCAAAATAAGACCAAATTGTCCCCTACGGGTAGGAACAAACAGATCATACATCGACTATTCAGGAAGTGATTGAAGAAGAATCACGAGGTGTAAACCACTGATTTACAGGTTATCAATATTTACATAACTGAAATGAATGATGAACAAAAGCAGTGTTATGGCATTTGAGACTTCAGTGCATCTCAGCAATCACCTGGTTTTGCAACACATTTCAAAGACAGCGAAACAGAGCTAGAGAAATTAAGGGACTTGTCCAAGGTCATACACTTGTCAACAGTACAGCTAAAACTAAATCCCATGCTTTCTGATTCCTAACTGAGTGCTCTGTAATTCAAGCCCAAAACCATACTTTTGTCCAGGTAACCCCTAACGAATGCTGTTAGTATTTGGAGCTATCTAGACTACCTTGAGAAGACAGGCAGTTAGTAATATTGTGAGAGAAAATATGGTCAAGATTACTTATTATTTGTTGAGTTATGAAATAAAATCTGAAACTTTCCCTCCAAAAATACCATGATTTAATACTGGGATCTAAGATGATATGCTCCTGCAATTACTCAGAGTGACTTATAAGGAAAAAAAATAGCAATTTGAAGCCACAAAAGATATTTCTCATATTTACTTTTCAAAGCTGCCAAAATACACTAAACATTTTAGGAATTTCTTCCCAAACATATTATGACAAATTTCACGAGCCAGATTTAGCTGTATGTTAGCTGGAGCTCAGAGTAGGAAACGCTGATATAAACTCACCTAACATGGCATAATAGTCCAATTGCAATTATTTTCCATTTTATTGCCAGTTTATGTGTCATCGTGCAGCTCTCCATATTACCACCCCACGTTACCTGCTGTCCCAATAGCTTTGTTAAAATGGTTTTTAGACTCAACCTAAGAAATAGAGTTCTCAAAGGCAGGTAAAGCCTGTTAACTCTACCTCCCCTAGAAAAAACTCAAGCATAGCAAAGGAAGTTAACTGAAATACAAAATTGAAAAGATAATCAGATTGTGTGCAAGTCTAAATTCTTCATCACTGGTAGAGAGGGTGGGAATATGTTTACAGGCAAATGCATAAATATTTGTATCTAGAATCAAAATGCAAGAGGAAAACAAGACACAGGGTCAGATACTGAAGCCAAAGATGAATCGAGAAGATTGGAAACAGGAGATGGTAAGAAAAGAGTAAATTAAACTGACTGCTACATTTCAACAGAGAACAGAAGAGAAAACACATAGAGCTCCTGTGCCGTGCACGGTTTCCGGTGAGGGACTAACGAACAAGACGCAACCTTCCTGTCCACGCAGAATCCTTAGCCCTGATACCTCAAAAGGAGAAATGAATGATTTTCAATTCATTGGTTTATAAATATTTGCCCTGAGTAATTATTTGAGAATTTCAACTACAGCTAGGTCTTCAAGTTACATAATGAAATTTCTGCTATCTACAAGTTTTCAAAGCAATAAGAATCAGGAACTTATCATAGTAAAAACACCATCAAGTTTTTGAATAAAATAAGGAATAATAATAAATAATGTGATAAATATTATGGACAAGTTGAAAACACTGCAATTTTGCTAAACTGAAAAAGGCCAATTAATCATAACCAAAGAGAATTATAAATTTACAATGTGAGTATGATAACACTGCTTAAAATGCTTTTAAAGGTTCGACAACTTTGTAATAAAATTATTTTAGATTAACGTAATTACATTCTTTTATATTCAATATCCTTTGAACTTTGAAAATTGGCCTGGAATAGATTTTCTCTCAATAACAGTTTTTCAACTATCATAAAACAAATGCATTTTAAAGATATGAAATTTCAGTTTCTGTGCAATAATATTATACCTGGCACAACAGCAAACTCCAAATAACATTGCTCTCACTTATGGCAAATACAAAGCCAGGTATTTGAGAAGACAGATTAATCTGAGTTATTTGTAGGAAGATGGATGCACCTTGAGACCATAATGCTAAGTGAAATAAATCAGACACAGAAGGTTAAACATCACATGGCTTCTCTTATATGAGAAACCCAAAGTATAAATAATTTAAAGAGGAAAATAAAAGAGATGATAGGAGACAATGTGGAGATAAAAAGGGGAACTGGCGACAGAGGGCAGACTGGAGGCAGGAGGGGAGGAAGCAAATAGAGGCGACCGTGTCATCAGCGTATGTCCCAACTCCCTGTGAGGAATGCGTTTCTTATGTAAGGCAAACACACTAACAAAAAAGGGAGGAAAAAAATAAAAGAGTAGATTTAAGACTATCACCACAAACAGTAAAATTATCAATTATCTCTCTATTTCACTAGCTCTTTTTGCTAAAACGATGCACCCTCTGAGTGCCACCACTACATGTGGTTGAATTAAAGACACACAGATCCATTCCCTCCCATCAGAGGCCGTGCAGGGAGCTCAAAACATAAGCAAAACAGCTGTAGCCTCTCCCCGTGACGTAAAACAGCACACAGACCACTATATATAACTATACCACCACAAATCACAGAAGCTTTCTATTTTAGTTTTAAGAAATGGAGCTAGAGAATTATTCTAACATGACTGAAAAAGAAAGATAATATCCAACTGAATGAAAATAGCCATCTAGTCATCTTGGGAGCTTACCGTTAGCCGGTAATTCTTAAGAATAAAAAGATGATAGGGGCTGGGTCGTGTAGCTCAAGCACAGAGCACATGCCTTGAGCATCCGAGACACCAGGTTTTATCCCACCACCACAAAATAAAGGAGGGTTCTAGAGACGTAACTGACATTAATTGAGACCTACTGAATTCCAGACATGGTAGTAAACTTTCTAATTTTTTTTCCCATTTGATCCTCCTAAATATATCAAAGACTGTTGAAAGTCATGATATTCACTATTAGATCCTTTAGGACTGGAGTCTCACATGATATTTATATCTAGAATGTGAGATAGAATCTGGCAAAGAGTAGATACTCAATAGCTATTTATTGAATGTACATTATTTTGTCTGTCTTCGGATAAGCATGTCAAGACACAAAATTACATCACTGTCAAAGAGTTGATGGAATAATCAAACCAGGTCTTCCCACTCCATAGCACCCATTTTATTACATCACACCAATACTACCTCAAATTTTTAAAAGATAATACAACCAATGGGACAGAAAAAAGAAGGCGTGTTCCCAGGGTGTCTTAGTCTTATAGTTAGGAGTTGATCTCCACCAGTACTGGGTCTGAAGTTATCTACCATGTTATCTTTAGAGGATGACGTGATGTGAATGTTCGTTTTTATCCATAAGATGCTGCCCATTCACTCATCATTAGTAAAATAGTGCTGTAAAGTTGGGTTTTAACCTGCACACCTGGTACTGTGAGCTGATTTCTAGGGAAGAGAAAGCTTGTGGAGTAGATACTTGAACAAGGTATCCTATGGTTCCTAGAGGTGGTGCTATCAGGGAAGAATTGATCTCCTCTGTTCTGCCCCTAACTCACTCTACTCAAGCCACATCTGCCTTGTCCTGGCCCACCGAACATGCCATGCAAACTTCATTTTCCCCCAAGATATTGGCATCATTTTTTTCTCATCTGCTTCCAATTTTGCCCAAATAGCAGTTGCTTGATGGAATCTTCCATAATGACCTTTTGATAACTACAGTGTTTGTCAGCATATAATAAAATAGATATCAGTGTCTTATTTACTATGCATTTAGCAGCCCTAGAATTCAAGTTTTATGAGAGAAAGAACTTCCCTTTTTCACTCTTCTAATCCCAAGTCCAGGACAGTGTCTGTAGAAGAGCAAATATTTCAATAAATATTAGCCAAAGGGATAAATGACCAATCTTCTAGAATAAAATGGGGAAGGAGACACTAAACAAAACTAGAATAAATTATCTTTCTCAAATTGGGGTAAGAGCTAATGTTTGCCATTTAACTATCAGCTCTTTTTAAAAAGATACATTATTCTTGTCCTCACTGCAGGGTAAAAGCAGGAGCCCGATGTGTTGTCATCCCAGTTCATGAGGTGGCCCCCAGGACAATAGATTTGCCAAACTCCTTCCTCTCACAGCTTTCCGATTTCAGCAGAGTAATTAGGTGCTTCTTTCACAGGGCACATTCTGAGACGGGAGATAACATAGAATAAAAAAGCTAAGAAAGTTCCTCTTTGTTTTCTAGGTCATTGTTAACATCAAGTTATATTAGAGAGGATGAGTCAGGTGCTTAAATGCAAGCAGCAAAACTGTTTGCATGGTCAAGTTTCTTTACAGTCACACCAAAAGACAGTAGTACCGTTCCCAAAGATAACAGTACCCTGCCATCAAATTGTCTACGTGGATGAGTTCCAAGGAAGAAAATCTCAGAGACAAAGGCAGAAAATGTTAGAAACAAAGGCATGAGTAGAAAGACTTCTTACTTTGAAAATGTGCAGTTTTTAAAAATTATTTTCTATCTTGCCAGCAGTTGTCTCTGAAACAGGTAGAATGGGATGGTATTAAACTACAGTTAAAAACTGTAAACGCAAATGCTTATTTATGGAAGTCTGATGAACTGTGATGCGGCAGAGGTCGCAGACGGAGGACAGCAGGCAACCAGGAGAAATGAAGTCCAACCCCCTCCTCGTCTCTGAAGAAGAGAACCGTGTTAGGGAGTCATTTTGTGTTCACATTTACATTTGTGAACTAGCTCCCAGAAATCACATTAGCTAACATTGATATTTCAGTCAGTTTTAAGGGGTACAAAATACATATAAATACGAAGAATGCTTCAAATATCGTGAGTCAGAGCAAAGCCCCCAACTTCATTTCAAAATTTGTTTATTCACTCCATAGACTATTAATTTGAAATCCATCCCTGTTGGAGATCTTCATAAATTTAGTCACATTAATGATGATGGGTTGCTGATTTTTAATGAAGCCAACAGAACACTGTCTACCAAACTAGTTATGAAATTCTAGAGTGAAGAAGTCACTCAAATTTAATTTCATAGAAATATTCCATACCATCAAAACAGCTCAACGTTAGCCATGGCAGAATCAAAGGCTTAAGACACATAACACAGAAGCATCCTAAGCTTTCTGAAAAAAGACTTTTAAAGGGAACCTACAGTTTTAGGAAGGTACGTTACTTTTTTGTCTTTTCCAGTTTTTAGTTTCCCATGCAATGAGAGTGACCTTTTGGGGGACACCACTTCATGATGACGCCGTTAGGGTACAGAAGAGTTCCAGCACCTCTCCCCCAACAGGGGCTCTCTCTGGTCCATCCTTATATGAGATTCTCCTCTCCTTCCCCATCCCTCACAACCCAATCTGTTCCCCATCACTAGAAATTTTTGCTTTCAGTAATATCTTTTAAAATGAATCAAATAGTATTTAAGATTTTTCAGCCCAAGGTCTGTGAAGTTCAGTCTAGATTTATTAACAGTTCACTTATTTTTATCACCACATGGTATTCCATTGTCTAAATGTGCCAAGGTTTGTTTATTTGTTCATGTACTGAAAGACAGCTGGGTTGTTTTTAGTTTGGGCAATCCTGAAATGAAGTTCCACGAACACTTGCCATGTTTGTGTGGAAATGGGCCGTCACTGCTCCACGGCAAATAGCCAAGGGAGAAATTCCTAGGTCATGTGGTAAGTGTGAGCTCGTCTTTGTAACAAATGTCAAACTGCCTTCCAGGCTGGTTGCATTACTTTGTGTTACCACCTGCAATATCTGCGAGTAGTAGTTGCTCTATAAGCTCACCAGCACTTCTTGCCTGTGGTTTTTTTTTTATTTTAGTCATTTTAATAGATGGCTAGTGGTAACTTACTCTGATTTTCATTTACATTTCCCCAATGGCTAATGTTGTTCATCCTTCCATTGCTTATTTGCTATCCATATAAGTTTTTGCTAAGTGTCTATTTAAACTTTTGCCCATTTTTCAAGTTAGATTGATTCCTTTCTCTCTGAGTCTTATCCCATCTGCCTATCAGTAGGGGGCTAGGGTTAGGGTGAGGGTTAGGGCTAGGGTTATAGTTGGTATTCTCAAATAGCTGTTCCATGCATGCTGTCAATCAGTCAAAGACACCCAGAGGTATAAAAAAGATAAGCAAAGATAGTACTCCTATCTTAACTAGGCCCAGAACATTTTCATTTTCTAAATTTTTAATATAACATATGCACATATTAATCAAGAAAAATAAAAAGTATTCTTCCATGAAAAATAAAATAAAATTTCATGAAATTATTAGGGAATATCAACAGTTAATACGCTGCGTACCATAATCCTTTTAAAAACGACCAAAATGTTACTCACAATGTAAATCATAAACAAAAAAGACTGTTTTACAGAAAAGAAACGAAGAGATAATATCACAAAACTTTCCTTTCGATGAACTAAGAACATTTAATAAAATAATACAAGAATATCCTGAAAGTCCCAAATTGTTTGTATAGCTTACAATCCTTTCATATGACCTAGATCTACAACGTCCCCCTGAATTCTCATGGGTTCAGAGATGGCGACTTTGGAACAATGACAGTTATGGGGACACTGTTCTCATCAGTAGATCAATCCATTGATGAGTTCCCGTGCTGTTAGGAGTCGAGAGCTCGTGGAGGGATGGGTCATTGGCTGTATAATCAAGAAGGACGCATTATTCTCTCTCTCTTCTTCTCTCATTCCCTCCCTCCCTGGCTTCCTTCTTCTCACCCACCCTTCTCCCTCTCTGCCTTGGGTCCAGCAGCTTTGTTTCGCCATCCCCTTCCACCATGCCATTTCTGCCTTCAACCATGGACTAAACTCTCAAAACCAGAACCGAGACAAGCCTTGCACCTTACACCATCCACGGTCATTTCTTAAGAGTAACTTTTGATGTAATTAGTTCCCTTGCTACTAGGAGAAGCTATCACTGAGTAACCCACAGTAATTGAGAGAGAAAGCATTCTACAGGGTGGACTTCAGCTGAGACCTAATGCATATGTCCTGTCAGAACCACTTTCCCGAGCAACCACCTCCTTCCTCCACTGTTGGTTGTGCTGCTATGAATAACTCAAAACATAGAGGTCTAAAGGGAATATCATCTGTTTCCTCATTCTCCTTATTTTTTATATTTTTACTAATACAGACAGCCTTCAAACATCAACTTACTGAATAGGAACTATGTGGCAAGAACATGATTTTCATTTCCTTTAGTAAGCCTGAATTATTGATTTGCATATTTGTAACTAAACATAAAATCAAAAATCTAAAAATTTTCATGAAAATTTTATTACAGCTGTGACTTGATTGATTTTTTTACATAATAAAGTTAACTTTTTTATTTTACATTGTGTGAACTATTATTCTATACATGTACAAATAAATCAATAGATATGATGCTATAGTTGTTAAAGATGCAATTTTCCTTATACATAGTGGCCTCATGAAAAAACTCTACCTTCTTATCAATTAAGGATCACAATTCTTTGTGCATTAACTTCTTTATCTGGAACTAGTTTTTACATATCATATGTGCTTCTTACATGAGAAATGAATGTGTAAAACTCAAGGATATAAATAGGCATTAGTTATTCATTTATTCAACTGGAATTAGGCTAAATGTCAACTACAAATCAGGC